>JAZHYW010017097.1:0-75151 GCA_037355805.1 Ixodes ricinus | reverse complement strand
AATTAGGAAAGCTACAAGTGCATGGTTGCAAGAATGAAACAGTTCTCTTGTGTATGTTCCTTTTTTGTTCTTGAGGCATAACTTTGATTTCAGAGTGAAGACATCTTGTTATTTAAGTCTCGTGAAAGTCTGAGTACCACTGGGGCGCTCCTTTTAATGTCTCGCATTTGTGACGGTATATAGTCTATACTTGTTTCTAGGCTGCTGTCCCACCCACACTTATGTTGTAAACTCCTTAGCAGGAAGCATTGTTCGCGACGACCTTCCTAGCTCACTAAGTACGATCAATGTTGAGGAGCGTAGACAGACGATTCGCACCGAGAACGAAGCAGCACGGATACAATTTTAAAGCTACTTGCGGGATAGTACTCATACGGGGGCTCCGGCCTTCATTGCCGCAGAAAGTTACCCTGAGAACAAATGTTCGGAAGAGAGTGAGAAAACATGTTTATTAGAAAGATGAAGAGGTTTTCCCGCGAGAATTAGCAGGATTGGTACTTCATACATGGGAAAGGGAAAAAGAGGCAAAAAGAAAAGAAAGAAAGAAAGAAAACTTTGAGGATGGCTGTCAGTTACTTTTGGAGCATGTTCTACAGTGTTTTATCAAGTTGGGTCGCTTGGAGAAAATGAATCAATGAGCTCGTCGGCTTGACTCCTTGCGATGTTGATGGCCATGGCCCCAGGAGATGATTGAGCGTGAGCGGTTTTCCGTTGTAAAGAGTTAGGGAGCTTATCATTTCCTTTCTTTTGTCAGCGTAGAGGGCGCAGTGGTAAAGAACGTACGTTCCAGCGTTTCTACGACGTCACAGCTCTCGCAGATAGAGGAGTCCAGCTGACCGGTGAGATTTAGATAATATTTTGTTGAGGCCACGTTCAGTCGCATTCGGTGAAGAGCGGTTTTGTCCGACGTTTGAGCCCCTGGGAAGGGCGAAAGGTAAGAAAGGGTCAATCCCATGAAAGGGTCTGTAGTGATATAATGGATTTGCCCAGAGGGTGTTTATTAGAGCCGCAGTAATACGGTTGGTTGTAGCTCTGGCGTCTGAACGTGAGAATGGAATTACCAGTCTGGATGTAAGATGATGAGCATTCTTGGCTGCAAAGTCAGTACTTTCGTTGCCTCTAATACCGCAATGGCTCGGGATCCACTGTAAAATTAGTGTGTGACCATTATTTATAGCCTCTTTATGAATCTTTAGTATCTGATGTACCAGCTGAGCATTGATGTTCTTGCTTTTGCCCTTGAATTAGTAAAGAGTGACCAATTGTTTGGGGCACTCGTAGAAATAAAGTGAATTGTTTCTCTAATCGCTACTAGTTCTGCTGCCGTCGATGATGTTATTACATGGCTATAGCTTTCCCTGGAGTATTTTATTTATTGATGGTATAACAAAGCCGTAGCTGGAAGTTTCGTGAGTAGAAGACCCATCAGTGTACGCATTAATTCGGGAACGGTGATGCATATTAATAGTTTCTAGGGTGTGTTGCCTCAATACCTCCGATGGAGTATGTTTTCTTGAGTGTATCCCTGGAACATCTAGTTTTATATAAATTACTGGATATATCCATGGTGGTAACAACGAGAACTCTGATGGTTTAATATCTCGTGGAAGATCCGCGTTGTCAACATTCAGGATTTGGGAAAAATCAGACGGGCTTCTGCTGTTTCCGATATCTGCTAGGTAGTGGTCTCTGTGCCTTGTCAGGTGGCGCAGGTGCGCTCGAAGGAATCCTTGAAGTCTCAGCGTGCAAATTGGAACAGCCGCTGCCTCAGCTACGGTTCCGACATCTGAGGTGAATCTTGGGAGCCCTAGAGAGGCTCGTAGAGCTTGAGCCTGCATACCTTCCAATGTATTTTCAATTCGAAAATTCGAATTGAAAATACCCCTAGTGAAAAATACACCAGGCCGAGGGCTGGTGTGACTTGATGTTACACCAGACTTTTTCACAGATGTGATTTGGGACATTTCCTGGTGTTCTGGTGTGACACCAGAAATCTGGTGTGTTGGTGTGACACCAGAAATCTGGTGTTCTGATGTGACACCAGCAATCTGGTGTTCTGGTGGGACATCAGGTTTTGTTGTAGTGTGATACCAGAGCACCTGTTGACTGGGTGTTGCTTTACTCACAAAAAAGGGTACAATGATAAGTTTGACAACAACGCTGCTGTCATATTACTTTATTAAAAAAAGCAAAAAAGCACAACAGTAAAACTTCGGAAGCTTTACTGTTGTAGGGAGTTGGCCGCGATCAACTGGGGTTTGTCCGGAGCCACTGCCCTGCGTCGAAGAACCGGACGCCCTGTCGTTCTGCAATTCTTGGCCTTTCAGCTTGCGGTTGACTCGTGTCTTAGTTACGCTGATCCGTTCCGCGTACCCCTCCGCGCCAGAAATCTCCTCTTCTAAGGCATCACATTCGACAGATGGCTCGATTTCCTTGTCCAGCTCTTTCAGGGAAGCTTCCTTAAGTAGAAGAATATCAAATGTTTCTTCGAGCTCACCGATGTCGGTTGGATCCGTGGCCAGCAGGACGCCAATCTCGTTGATGATCTTTGTTGTGGCGGCTCGCAGGGTAATCCTCTTTCGCTTCAGGCGGTCGACGCCCTCCTCGCTCGTAGTAGGCATGATCTGGCCGTTAATTCCCGGTTTTCGGCACCAAAAACTGTAATAATTACTAGCTTTCTCTGTTGTTTTGCTACCAAACCAAGCTCGTCGGAAGTCAGGAAAGCGCACCAACACACATCTTTTCGGCTTCGACTCACAAAGAAGACTTCTTTATTTTCTCAAACTTAAACAAGAATACCGGCGGAAAGGGAAAGAGAAACCCTCGAAGAGGCGAGCCGGCGAGCGCCCCAAGCTGCTCAAGGCCACCCGGGAAAGTTCTCGGGACGAGGGGGACACTTCTTGAGCACAAAGGAGCCCGCCGCGGGGTCTCCGGCGACCACCAAGACGGGAGGAAACAAGGCACCCCGTCGGGGGACGGGGCGGCACACAAACTAATAGAAAACACGCTCGCGGACGGGGGAAAAGTCAACAAAAACACAACTCTGGTGTCACATCAAACTGCGTGGTGTGCACACCAAGCTGCCTGGTGGGCACATGAGCCCTTGTGGTGTGACACCAGACTCTCTTGGTGTACCCATCAGGCTGATGTGCGGGTACACCAGCATTTCTGGTGGGCACATCAGGCTGGTGTGCTCGATACACCAGCATTGCTGGTGGGCACACCAGATATTCTGGTGTCACACCAGGATTCTCTGATGTCACACCAGGATTGCCTGGTGTATTTTTCATTAGGGACGAATTGAGCCTGCATACCTTCCAATTCGAACGGGCAAGCCTTTCGGCTTGCCCGTTCGAGAGACGGATAGTAGGGTGCCTCAAGGACTTGGCGGATACCATTTCTACGAAGAAACTCTTTAAAATCCCCGAAGTGAAAGCAGTACCATTGTCCGACACCAATCCATGCGTAGCGAACAGTGTACGTAGAGCTGCGATCACTGTCGAAGCTGACATGGACTTGACTCGTTGAACTTCTAACCACTTAGAGAGGCAATCTACTACGATGAAGAAAAACTACCCCTGGAAGGGGCCCGCGAAATCAACGTGTAGCCTCGACCATGGTCTTGTTGTGGATTCCCATGGGTGTATGGGTGCGCGGGCTGGCGCGTTTCGTGACTCCTGGCACGGGAAGCAGCAACGTACTCCGCGCTCTATGTCTTGGTCAAGTCCCGGCCACCATACATAGCCCTTTAAAGGCCCTTCATCCTCACCACGCCAGCGTGACCACTGTGAAGTAGGTCCAGAACTTCTCCGAAGAAGCGGTGGTACGATAACACGGCTGCCCCACAAGATACAACTGTTGTAAACAGACAGTTCGTCATGGCGATCGTAGTAAGGCTTAAAAACTTCGGGAGGTTTCTCAGATGGCCAGCCATGCAGAATCCAACGCAGTACAAGGGCGAGAACGCGATCCTTCCTTGTTAGGAAAGCTATCTTCTTTGAGTCGACAGGCACCTCGGGGGTTGACTCGATGAGCAAAACGCAGACTTGGAAGTAATCCGTTACAAGTAACGGGATTACTTGTAATTAGTTACTTTTCTTAGAATTTAGTAATTAATCCGTTACATATTTGAAAATGTAACTTGTAATGTAATCTCATTACTTTTTTCAGTAACGAATTACTGAATTTACTCGTTACAATTCTTCCGTCCCGTCAAAGGGAGAAACAGAGTGGAAGAAGGGCGATGCAACGGCCTTCGCGCTTTTGGCACGGTAACCTCGTGAGGTGCTGGTGAGGAAAGGAATTCACGGAAAGCACGACAGCCCAGCCGGAGACCGTTCCTCGACTCATTCGTACGGTGAGCCAGGCTGGGAGGCTTCGACACTCTACAGAAAGGCGACAGGCTTCGGATTCTTGGAAAACGAACGGACTGCTCCGAGCTTACAAAAGAGAAGAAAACGGATGGACCGTAAAACCGTGGCGTGGGGTTCGTGTCGAGTGGGACCGTGGACAGAGTGACCGTAATGCATACGTCCGCTCCCTTCCTCCCCCCTCCTGTACCCTCCTTCTTCCCCCCCACTCCTCCGCGCCTTGTTCACCCAAAACAATTTTTTTAAACGAAACCGTGCTTTGCTTTTTGGTTTTTCCGCCTATACCACGCTCACCCCGCAAACAGAGGGCAGCTCTAGTGAGACCTCGACCCTGCTCATCCTTGACAGCGCTGTGCAAGCTGAATACTGGCTGCGCCAACCGGCTATGTGGCTTCTTTCACTTGGCTTTGCACTAGCTCACTTGGACACTGGAGTTGTGAAGCCGCCTGTAAACGCGTGAAAAACATGGAAGCGTGCTGTTCACTGAAAATTGGGCTGTTTTTTAATCATTTCTAGACGGGAAAGTCAGTTCAGCTGAGAGATTGTGCATTAATATTTCGTGTGACGTCTTGAATCCGATAAGTCTGGGGATCAAGAAAGAAGATCAATTGGATCATTCGGTCGGATAACAACCTTCATCAAGGAGGAGTCTTTGAGACGTACCCAGACGCAAGTACCGCATCTTGGTCTCACAGCCAGTGCGTTTTAGTAGGTAAACCAGCCACTATTTAGGCAACATGCAACAAACATAGAGAAAAACCATATCTTGAAGCTCGCCGATTCTAAACTCGGATTAATTCGAATGGTGTGCGTGCCTCCACCGCCAAAGTGCATTCGTCGCATGTTCATGGGATTTAGTTCTGTCCCGGTTGGACAGCGCAAGGCTCGTTTATCTTGAGCACCTGTTCAAGTTCTTTAAAACTTTATAGATTCGTTCTCCTAAAATTATTAACCTAAAATATTGGGTAGAAAGTAATGAATATGTTTATTTTTGTTTTAATTTTGATGGGGCCCAAAATTTTCACCTTCAGACACGCAGTATATAGTGTGTATTTTTCGTGTTCCTTTGGAGTAACGCAAAAGTAATCGAGTTAAGTAACGAAGTAATTAATCGATTACTTTTTACGGAGAGTAATTTGTAACGGTAATCCATTACTTTTTAGGCCAAGTAATTGTAACTGTAATTAATTACTTTTTTGAAGTAACGGGCACAAGTCTGGCAGAGCGTCATGAAGGAGAGAGTGCCTCGAAGTCCTGAACGCTTCTGCGGAAGGCGGCTGAAAAGGTCAACATGTTCCCCGTCTGCCGGCCGGGTTGGTAAATGAGCTCGTAGCCGTACTGCGCCAACATCGAGCTCCAGCGGAAAAGGCGTGGTGACAAGACCTGGGGAATCGGGTCTTGTCACCACCACTAACAGAAGGGGCTTGTGGTCCGTAAAAATCTTGAAGAATGCCAGTCCGTACAGAAATTGATGAAACTTGTTCACTCCGCTATGGCAGCCAAAGCCTCACGATCCGTCTGTGAGTAGTTTCGTTCTGCTTGTGTCATTGTCCTTGATCCGAAAGCTACAGGAGATTCTTGACCCGACGGTGAGACATGGCTCATGACGAATCCTAACCCATACGAAGAAGCAACACAGGCCAATACCAAGGAAGAGGGCGACATCATAATGTTCCAGAACCGCGGACGACTGTAAGAGATCTTTGGCTTGTCGGAAAGCTGTCGCTTCTTCCCTTCCCCATTTCCATGCAGCGCCGTTGTCCAGCAACTGATGAAGAGGCTCCAAAACATGAGCGTCCCCTTTCAGAAACCGACCATAGAAATTTAAGAGGCCAAGGAAGGACTGCAATTGCTGTTTGTCTCCCGGTTCGGGAGCGGTCTTGATGGCAAGAACCTTGTCTTCCGTAGGATGTATGCCTTCCCTCTCAACTTGGTACCCCAGGAACGTCGCTTGAGACACTCCGAACTTGCACTTGCCCTTGTTCAGGCGGAGACCGTCGTCACTGATTCTCTTCAGCACGGCCCGGAGGCGGGCTTCGTGTTCTTCACTGTTTCTACCACCAATCACAATGTCGTCGAGGAACACCAGAACACCATCAAGTCCGGCGAGCAGTTCTTCCATGTAGCGTTGGAAGACTGCTACGGCTGTAGCAACGCCGAACTGTAGACGTGTGACCCGGAAGAGTCCTCGATGAGTGTTGACCGTTTGGAGATTTGCTGTATCCTTTTCTACTTCCTTCTGGTGGTATGCCTGTTCCAAGTCTAGCTGGGAGAACTTCTGACAGCCAGCCAGTTTGGCAAACAGATGATCAGCCGTAGGCAAGGGGTATGTTTCCCACCGGAGGGCACGGTTTACCGTACACTTGTAATCGCCGCATAGGCGGATGTTCCCATTCTTCTTGAGAATGGGCACGACGAGGGTTGCCCAGGAAGAGTGACGAACAGGCTCAAATATTCTTTGTTCCACCAGTTTATCGATGGCCTCGTCGACTTTTGGCAGCAGCGGAAGTGCACCTGGCGGGCCTTAAAAACTTGGGATTCACGGCGGGGTCGATATCCACACGAACCGGCGGCCCCTTGCTTCTCCCGAGTCCTGCTTGGAACAGCTCAGAAAATTCGTCCATCACATAATGGACTGTGGCTGCCTGAACATGCTGTAACGAGGCGTTGACATGGTTGACACCCTCCAGGGAAATGCCCAAGGACCGGAACCAGTCGCGCCCTAAGAGACTGACGCCAAATCCCTTTACAACCAGAAGCTCCAATTCCACGCTTTTGCCCTTGAAGGAAACGTCCGCTGTTGCGCTTCCGAGAATCCGAAGACTGCCGTGTATAAGAGCGCAGCTGGAAGGGCACTGCTTGAGGCTGCTTTTGGAAATGCGGAGCTGGCGCGTCACAGGCGGGTTGACAACCGTAAAAGCCGACCCGGAGTCAACTTCCATCCGCAGATTGCAGCCGTTGATTAGCACATCGCAAAATACGGGTGCATGGCTCCACGGCGAAGACACAATAGTCTCTCTTCAATGGGTCTGTTGAGGTGGCGAGCGAGGTCCGAGAAAGAACGACCTGAAAGCTTGCGTGCCAGATCTCAACTGCCTTTATTCTTCTTCTTCGTCGATCTCCTTTCTTTGTCTCCCCTAGCGGGAGTAAAAATCAATCGTCTTCAATGAAGAAGTGACACGGTCGTTCTCGCGTGCGGCGAGCTGTGTGGCTTTGAGCCGCTACAACACTCCCCCTCTAGTGAGTGCGCGAGCGAATTCATTGCGAAAAAGACAAAAAAAGAAAGAAAAAGAATAGGTCACAATGACGTTCAGAACGGGGTAGCCTGGCATCCAGGACTAGCACGCCATGGGTGTCGGCCGCCAGCCAGATGTGGTACTGCGCGATGAACAGCTCCAGCGAGATCTTGCCAAGCCAGGCAAAGAAGGTGCTGTACCTGGTCCTCAGTAGGCCACTGATGTTCCTCAGGATAGTATCGTATGAATTGATTGGCACAAACGAGACCTAGGCATAGATCTCGTTACAGTCCGGTTTAGTTCGACAAACCAAGGCAAACGTTGTGTAAAACATCGTGGATGCCGATGGGAATGAGGATCAGGAAGAAGATGGAGAGGTTGCGGACCATGTACCTCCAGTCGGCTGGAATGGCAAACACGACCAGCTTTCCCGTGAACAGGTGGATCTCGTGCGAGATGCACACGAAGATGAAGGAGGTCACAAATTGAGGCGAAGGGGGCTTTGGTGCGCCGTTCACAGCGCGTGTGCTGCGCCGATGCTAGTTGGCGGGGGCAGCGGGGGTCTATTCGGGAGCTCCGTAGATGGAGCCGGCGGTCTGGCAAGGAGTGTGTTCGCGGCGGGGGCGGCTGCCGTGGTTCCGAAGGGGTCCATGTGGGCCGGTTTTAAACGGTCGACTGACACGACCTCCCGACGACCGCGCCTGTCGATTGTGAACATCTTATCGCCCCTACGCAGAACCTTGTACGGTCCATCGTACGGGGGCTGAAGTGATCGTCGCACCGCGTCGTGTCGCACAAACACGTGCGTGCAGGATGCGAGGTCTGTGGTCAGATGAATGGCCCGTGTCGTTGGCTGACGCGGGGGTGTAGCACGAAGCTTGCCCATAATGCTGCGGAGCCGAGACGCGTAGTCGCCGGGGTTGATCTGGGCTTCCCTTTGGTTGGACAAAAAGAACTCGCCGGGGAGACGCAGCGTCGTTCCGTAGACAAGCTCAGCTGCGCTACAGCCGATGTCTGCTTTGAATGCAGTCCTGATGCCCAGGAGGGCGAGAGGAAGCGCTTCCATCCAGGAGTGCTCCTTGTTCGCCATCAAGGCTGCCTTGAGTTGGCGATGCAATCTCTCCACCATGCCATTGCTCATGGGATGGTAGGCCGTGGTTCTTACACGGGTGGTGCCAATGACCTGAGTAAAGGCACTGAAGAGGGTGGATTCAAATTGGCTGCCTCGGTCCGTTGTGATAGTAGAAGGCACGCCAAAACGAGAGAGCCAGTCATGGAGGAAGGCGCGAGCGACTGTTTCGGCAGTGATATCGGGAATCGGAATTGCTTCCGCCCAACGCGTGAAACGGTCGACACACGTCAACAGGTACGCCTGACCTTGACAGGGCGGCAGCGGTCCGACTATGTCCACATGTACATGGTCGAATCGAGCGTCCGGTGTTGGGAAACTTGCCAATGGTGTGACTATGTGACGCTGCACTTTCGCTCGTTGACAGGACAGGCACTCTCGAGTCCATTGTCGGACGTCTCTGTTCATCCCGGGCCAGACGAAACGGGAAGTCACCATCTTCTGTGTCGCACGGATTCCTGGGTGCGACAGCATGTGCAGTGATGTGAAGACATCCCGGCGGAGACTGGAGGGCACATAAGGGCGGGGGTTACCTGTGGAACAATCACAGCACAGTTTGTCTTGCGCTCCGGTGAGAGGCAACCACTGCAGCTTTAGTGCGTTTTTCGTAGATTGCAGCCGGCTCAAGTCTGGATCGCCACGCTGAGCTAGCGACAGTCTTCTTAAGTCGAATCCCGGGGGCGAGTTGAGAGCGTTGATTGGGTTACGCGATAGCGCATCCGCCACGGCGTTGTCTACCCCTTTAATGTGGCGAATGTCCGTCGTAAATTCCGAGATGTAAGCCATCTGACGCAGTTCACGTGCTGTATGGGCGCTGCCATCTGAGGTGAGAGAACGGAGGGCGTAGGTCAAGGGTTTGTGGTCGGTTAGTATGAAAAAGTCTACTCCTTCCAGGAAATGGCGAAAGTGCCTGATTGCGGCGTAGATGGCGAGTAGTTCGCGCCCGAATGTGCTGTAGCGTCGCTCAGTAGGTGTCAGCTTCCTGGAGAAGAATGAAGTTGGTCGCCATACTCCGTTGCTGAGCTGTTGCAAAACGGCTCCGACGGCTGTATCTGAAGCGTCGACCATGACACATTGTGGCACCCCTGGCTGAGGGTAGGCGAGGAGTGCAGCATCTGCGAGACAGTTCTTGATTCGTCGAAAAGCGTCTGTCGCCTCATCGGTCCAGTGAAGTGCAGTGGTTGGGCTCCCTGGTGCCGCCAAGAGGCTGTGAAGAGGGTGCAGGATGGCCGCACACTGGGGAACGAAGCGGCGGTAGAAATTTACCAGCCCGAGAAACTCGCGGAGCTGACGTTTTGAGTTTGGCGGGGGAAACTCTCGAATGGCTTCGACCTTCTCTGGAGTTGGTAGAATTCCCGAGCTTGAGATGAGGTGGCCGAGGAAAGCCAACTCCTGTACACCGAGTTCGCATTTCGCGGTGTTCACCACGATGCCGTGTTCAGTCAGCCGCCGGAAAACGGTGCGCAGTTGTTCCTCGTGTTCTTCCGGCGATCTGCTAGCAACGAGTACATCGTCGAGGTAGGCGTGACAGAAGTCAAGGCCATGCAGGACACCGTCGATGAAGCGCTGGAATGTCTGCGCTGCGTTGCATAGGCCGAACGGCATCCGGAGGAACTCGAATAGGCCAAACGGTGTTGATATGGCCGTCTTAGGAACGTCTTCTGTTGCCACGGGGATTTGGTGGTAGGCTCGAACCAGATCCACTTTAGAGAAGATTGTGGCGCCGTGTAAGTTCGTGGTAATATCGTGAATGTGTGGAACCGGGTAGCGGTCAGGAACTGTCGCTCTGTTAAGTGCTCGGTAATCTCCGCACGGGCGCCAGTCTCCTGGTGTGGACTTTGGCACCATGTGCAGTGGGGATGCCCAGGGACTGGATGATGGGCGGATTATCCCGAGCTCGAGCATGTGGTCGAATTCCTGACGAGCTACCCGTAGCTTCTCCGGCGATAGACGACGGGGCCGTGCGTGGACGGGCGGGCCTGTGGTGGTAATGTGGTGACGTACTTCATGCTTCACAGCCGAGTCTGCTTGCGGAAGGCGCGTCAAATCAGGGAATTCCTGTAGGATTGCCGTGAAGCGGGCAGTGCCCGACGGTCCTATTAGTGTGGGGCTCAATGGGGGTGCCTAGAAAGCTTGCCTTGCACGGCCGTTTGCGAGACGGGATCTCGGAGCCGTCTGTTGCGCACGTCCACTAAAAGGCCGAAGTTCCGAAGAAAGTCTGCTCCGAGGATCGCAAACTTTACATCGGCCACTATAAATACCCAGCGGAACGTCTTGTTGAGGCCCAGGTCGATGGACAGAGAGCGGTTCCCGTAAGTGGCGATTGTCGTGTTGTTCACGGCTTGCAGGGGAGACGAGTTCGGGTGTTTCCGATCGGCAGACGACGCCGGGATCACGCTCACCTCTGCGCCCGTGTCAACAAGGAAACGAACGCCCTTGTCGCGGTCGGTGAGGAAAAAGACCGAGGGACGACTCTCTGGCAAGGCGGAGGCACTGGTCGCCCTCAGTGCCGGCCCCGGCCGTTTCCCGACACGTGCTCGCAGGGTGGTACGCAGTTGCGTGCGGCGTTACCGTACTTGCGGTGATACCAGCATACCTTCTGCTGCTGTTGTGGTCGCGGCTTGGTAGTCTGGTTAGACTGGTGGGAAACAGACTCCTGCAGTGCCGCTACTGTGACGGCCAGGCGCGATATTTCATCTCGGATGTCTTGCAACTGGTCAGAAGTAGCCGGCTCCGCTTGCACGGCTGAGACAGAGGAAGAGGGCACGGCCATTAGCCTGTCGGCGAGCTCAGCCAACTTGGAGAGGTTCGTTTCCCCGGCGGAGATGAGTACCATCCGCACGTTTGTAGGAAGCCGCTGGAGGAAGAGTTCTCGAAGCATTATACTGTCGAGATCCGTCGTCCTGGTGCCGAGCAGTTGTTGCATTTGACGGAGTAGCTGACTCGGTGTGCGGTCTCCGAGCTCCGTTTCGCGAAGAAGTTGCTGAAATCTCTGGGGTTCTGAAGGGGTAACCCTTCGAATGAGGGTCTCTTTGAGCGTCTTGTACGCATCCTCCGCGGGTGGAGCGAACAACAAATCCCGGATCTCACACGCTGTAGCGGGCGGCAGACTACTCACCACGTGGTGGTATTTTGTGAGATCTGCCGTGATGCGTCGTGCGGCGAATTGTGATTCCACTTGAATAAACCACAGCTCTGGATCAGAGGTCCAGAAGGGCGGTAACTTGATGTTGACGGTGGAAACCGACAGGGGATCGTGCTCTTGTGGCGAGGTCATGGCGCTGCTGCCAAGTTCCGGGTCACCAATGTTGAGGTGGCGAGCGAGGTCCGAGAAAGAACGACCTGAAAGCTTGCGTGCCAGATCTCAACTGCCTTTATTCTTCTTCTTCGTCGATCTCCTTTCTTTGTCTCCCCTAGCGGGAGTAAAAATCAATCGTCTTCAATGAAGAAGTGACACGGTCGTTCTCGCGTGCGGCGAGCTGTGTGGCTTTGAGCCGCTACAGGTCCACCGTCTCCAGCCTGTTGTTGCGGATTGCTGACCGTCGACGTTCGGCTCTCTCCTTTTGGCGGCACGCAGCGACAATGTGGCCCTTGTTATTACAGAATTGGCACACCGCCCCAACGAAGCGGCACGTTTTTGCGTTATGCGCTCCATTGCAACGCCGCATGTACCTGGCGAACCTTGCTTCCGGCTGCCTTCCATGGTTTCAGCTGTGGGTGCTTCCACGCGGCGACTTTGACGTTGCGTCGATCCCCCGCGATAGGTTTCTGATACCGCCGTAGGCTCCGGTTTAGCAGAGGTACGGATTTCGATGGTCTGGGATTTGGCTAGTTCCGCTGCCTTCGCCATGTCTAGGGTCTTGCACAGTGTTAGGTTCGGCTCGGCGAGTAGACGTCGCTGCAACGCGTCGTCTTGAACGCCGCAAACTACGCGGTCACGAAGCATGTCGCCGAGCATCTCACCGAACTCGCAGTGCTCGAGACAAGCGTCGGAGATCTGCTACGAAGTCTGCCACAGACGTCCCTAGAACGCTGGCCCCGCTTGAAAAACTGGAATCGCGCGAAGGTTACCGGCGGCAGGGGAGCGAAGTGCTCATGAAGCTTGAGTATGATGTCCTTGTATGGTGTTTCGACTGGAGCTCTGGGCGAACAGAGAGAGCGCAAGATGGCATATGTGGCCGAGCCACAGACGCTGCAGAGAACGGCTCGTTTCTTCTCTGTCGAGGTGATATTGTTCGCCACGAAGTAAAAATCGAGGCGCTCGATATATCGTGGCCAGGACGCAGGGTCATTTGGCGTAAACTCTTCGAAGGGTGCATACGCAGTCATACTTGCTGCGGTGGAGCGCTGTCGTTGCCGAGACCTCACGTTTACCTCGTCGCCAGTGTAACGTAGTCCACTCGAGGCGTCCGGTGTGTCAGGCACGGAGAACCGAGGGTTTATTGGTACATGTACGTGCTCTAGGTTGACAGCCATAACCCGAATGAGGGCACGCGGAAGGAGGCCTGGCTCGCGCAGCAGCCGGCGCTCGCGTGCACCGTCTCACTGTCTCGCAGCCGGCATGCCATCACAGACCAGTACACGACAGAAGCCTCGAAGTCTCAGCGTGCCAACAGACCGATCTCACCAGCCAGTTTGACTACGCCACCGCTGCCGCAATGCATCGAGGGAACTTTAGTCTTTTTGCACGTGCGACAACCTCACTGGAGCACTGCGCGTGTAAAGCGCGAGAAGGCACGAGCCGTCACGTGCACGGCCGTCTGCCTCCTGAGAACTAAAGTAATGGCGGCGTCACGCATGCGCCGAACGCTATGTGAGATCGGTCTATTGGAACAGCCCCTGCCTCAGCTACAGTTCCGACATTTGAGGTGCATCTTGGGAGCCCTAGACAGGCTCGTAGAGCTTGAGCCTGCATACCTATCCAATGTTCTTATATTTGTACGGCACATCCCATGAAGTACCGGTAGACTGTATCGAAGGAAGCCGACAAAAAGGGCGTTATATAGTTGAAGAAGGGCAGCTACAGAGGTGCCCCACTTAGTGCCACTAATGAATCGGATGAGCTGAATAATGCCGAGAAGCTTTCTTTTCATTTGTTTTATGTGCGGTGTCCATGTCAAAGACTTGTCCAGAACTATTCCGAGGAATCTGTGCGTTTTCACATATGATATGGGATGACCATCAACTGTCAGACAGTACCTATGAGTACTCTTTCTGGTAAATGCCATAGCGGCTGACTTTGATGGGGATAGAGATAGTCCACGGTGTTGTAAGTAGCTGGAGATGATCTCAAGTGATTTTTGTAAGCGGATCCGATTAAATCGCTGCGTAATTGATGACGTCCATATGCAGATGTCGTCCGCGTAAAGTGTAATGCTGACGTCCCGGGGAAGTTTGTTTACGAGTGCCAGGAGGGTAATATTGAAAAGTGTAGGACTAAGAACTCCGCCTTGCGGCACGCCTCGAGATACTGTATGCTCAGTTGTTTTCCCGTCTGCTGTCAGCATGTGAACTGTTCGACTATCTAGGTAGCTTAATATCCACGCGTAGAGACGTCCTTCTATTCCGGCATAGCTTAGGGCGTCACGGATAGCCTTGTGACTTACTGAGTCGAACGCGCCTTTTATATCTAGAAATACAGCGGTAGTGATTCGTCGACACTTCCTTTGTTCTTGGATGCTAGTTGTGAGATCAATAACGTTGTCAAGGGAATTCCTCCCTCGTCTGAAGCCTGCCATACACTCAGGGTATATCTCAGATTGTTCAAGGTACCACTCTAGTCGTGTGTAAATCATTTTTTCCATCACTTTGCCGACACAAGAAGACAACGCGATTGGACGGAAAGATAGTAAGTCCAGAGGCGATTTACCTTGCTTAAGGATAGGTATGATGCGCGATGTTTTCCACTCCCGGGGTATCTGGCCAGTTTCCCATGACATGTTGTAAAGTTTCAGGAGCCTCTCTCTACCCTTGTTACCAAGATGAGCTAATGCTGAGTAAGTTATACCATCCGGTCCGGGAGAAGACGACCAGTTCAATCCGGAAAGTGCATCTTCCAGTTCACGTGAATCAAATAATACGTCCATGTGGTTACACGCTCGGATCTGACTATGAGGTTTAACAAGTGTTGCCACAGGATTTGCGACATTTTCTGTAATTTTTGTGCAGTAGGCTTCAGCCAAAACTAGTTCCGAAACATCTTGTTTGAGTGCTAGTGCCCGGAAAGGGTGACGCTGTTGGGGTGGTGTCCGCAAGCTCCGTGCTAGGTTGTATATCTGAGAAAGAGGCCTGCGTGGATCTAAAGTTACGCAGTGAGCCCTCCAACGGCGCCTAGCCAGTTTGTCTAGGCGACGTTTTATACGTTTTTGTTGGCGTCTCGCTTTGCGCATATCTTCAGGGTCGTGTGTTTTTCTAGCCTTTCGCTCGTATCTTCTTCGAAGCGCGCGAAGTCGTTCATATTCTGCATCGATGACAGGGTAGGTTCGAGGCAAGTTATATGTTTTCGTGGATTGCTTCATAACTTCTTCAATGCCATGAAAGAACTCTTCGTTGCTGTCAAATGAATCACACGCGTTTTCAAAGTTAATCTTAAAGAGAGACCAATCGGTGCGCCTAATTGGGGAGGATTTATTATTTGACCCGAATCCCTTGAGGAGAGTGTAGGTTGGAATATGGTCACTGCCATGGCATTCGATGTCTGCGAACCACGTAATAACATTCGAAAGCCCTGCGCTAGCAAATGTCAGATCCAAGCAGCTACTCACCGTAGTTCCACGGAAAAAAGTAGGACTTCCATCGTTTAGCGAAAAAAGGCCATGCTGATGGATAAGTGTCGCAAGTGAGGTGCCCCGGATAGTTGTCTTCACACTTCCCCATAAGGGGTGATGTGCGTTAAAGTCCCCCGTTAAGATGTGCGGAGGGGGAGTGCTTTCAATAATAGAGTTAATACGTAGGGTGTTAAACTGAGTATTTGGAGGAATATACGCCGCGATTATGGTGAATATGCAGCGATCGTTTTTCACAGTTAACGCTACGTACTCGTTGTTAGCGTCAGGCGGAATGTTCGGGAAGAGCCCATCTGGTAAAGCCTATGGTCACTGGTACAGCCCATAGAGTTTCTATGCGTCTAAAACGGGAGCGGAGCATGGTGATTTCCTACTCTTTTCCCGTCGATTCCTAGGCGGAACGAGCGCACCCGGTTCAGAGGAAGCGCTTCGGTCACACGGATAGCAATGTTTAGAAGTACTATACTATTAAAATGCTTACCTTAATTATTTTGTATGTGCGTGGAGGTTAACTGTTGAAAAACGAAAATGAAGACACTGATTAGGTGACGCAAATCGCCGCCCGATTAAAGAGGGTTAAGCTGCACGCATCCATTCATCCATATGATACTCGCATCCGCGCGATGGTCCCATCTCCCCTTCTAGCCTTCCGATTGCTCTAGAAACTTTAGTAAGGCAGTCAGTTGGACGAGCTGGTACTGATGGACATGGTTTAAGTTGCGTACAAAAGTACAGAAACAGAGGAGAGAATCGTGTCTTCTACGTGTGACTCTCCTCTGTCCCTGTCTTGTTGCTCGCAACTTCAGCCATGCTCTACAGACTTTTCGACTGCCTAATTACGCTCCGTTTCACCTTACGTCCGGCCGCAGCGGACGCTATGGACCATCCAGCCAATCCAGCGCCATGAACGTGGCACGTGACTACGCTTTCCGCGCGTCATGGCGCTTCCTCTCGTATGGACACGATCGACGTAGGGACACGATCGACAGGCGAGAAACAACTTATTTATGAGTTTTCTTGGTCATGTAGGACGCGAGTAAAGTGCTGCAGTCGATTTTTTTTTAAATCTCGTGATGAATGGAGTGTTGTTCTTCATCGTTATCCGCGTGCTGTTGCGTCGACATTTGTAAATATGCGTGGTAATATTCTAGTTTTTACTGGAAGGTGAATAACAAGTTTGTGATTATTGAAAGTGCGTTGTTGGTGCTTATGTGTTTATTTATCCTAATGTTATTTTATTGTCTTTACCGCGTTTATACTAGAATCTTAACTGTATTAAGGTAATAGTATTATTGTATACAAAATAAGTTATATTTTGTTTTAAGGCAGCTCGAGCCCATAGGTAAATTAGTTGACTAAATAGTAAGTTTAGTACTCCTGCCACACGGAAAAGTTAATATATTTTCATTAAATGATATGAGATTTAATCAGTTCGCGGTCTTGAGTGAATATACGAGCGTCGCAAGCTGATTTGTCGACCCCATAATGCAATTCGATCGAAATTACATTAGTTTTGCCATGTGGCCTGGGGTATAATGCAAGAATTCAGTGACTGCACGCGATAACAGTCGCTTACATGATCGTAAGTGACACTTGTCTAGCCGTTTCCGCGTTGACTACGTCTACCTGATTTTTAACTGTGGTCTGTTTTGCTCTGTCAAATCACTGCGTGTCTCGCCATTTTGCCGAAGTATTTCTGTATAAAACATGCATTCCTACAGTAATAATTGCGTGACTCAATGTTTTCGACTTAAAACAATCACATTTTTCTATAGACGTCTTATACGCATTCCTCTTGCCATTTCGTACGATTATTTAGCGGTGTAATGTTTTGCCAGTGCAATAAAATGTTTTCTAGACCCGTTGCTATGTGCAGCTTTCATTTTAGCTAATAAGACACGCGTATGTGACTGAAAGCGCGTTATGACGGTCGATCCACGCGCGTTGCATTCGCTTCGACGCGCGCCCCGATGGCATTCCGTTGCGACGTCACGAGAAGGGCGCTACGGCTTTATTTCTAGGAGGTGTTGGTTAGTGTGCTATTGGGCTAATGTTTGTATGTGCCGTGTATGTGTATGCGCTCAATGTATATGTTCAGTTGATGCTTGTGGTATGCGTAATGTATCTGCATGTGAGTATAATAAAGGTGCCAAAAAAGCCCGAAGCGTAATGGTGGCGTGAGCAAATAAAAATATTTTTGTAGCATATAAATTGGGCGGTATCTATAGTCCGTTGCAACTCAAGAAGGTAGGGCGATGGTAAGAACGGCCGGGGAGGAGGAAGCAGACGGAACGCTAAAGAGAGAAAGAGGTGTCCCCCTCTCTTCTCCAGCGTTCCGTCTGCTTCCTCCTTTCCGGCCCGTCTTACCCTCGCCCTACCATCTTGTGTTGCAACGGATTATATCGCCGACGCTCCAAGTACTCTGTAGATATACGTGCGATATCCTGCGGGTGCTCAGACGACACTGCCAGTACTCGATTGACATACGCGATACCCGGCGGATACTCAGCCGACTCTCTAAGTACTCTGTGGATGCACGGGTGATATCTGGCGGCTACTCGGACGACACTGACGGCACTCGATTGACACGCGATGCCCGGCGGATGCTCAGCCGACGCTGGCAGTACTCCAGTGATATTGTGCTGGTACGGCCCCGCTTTTCAAACGATATTGTCTGGACATCGTGTGGATGGGAAGAACCGTATATTCGGAGTATTTGCCAACAATATTGTGTAGATACTCGCCTAATATTCTTGTGCCGCTTGGGTAGGGTTCCGTGGATTTTTCCGTGTGCGTCAACAAAAACTCAGAGAGGGCTCGCACCGCCCTCTCTTTGTTGTCGTTCCAAGCGCTTGCGTGCCTAGTTTCTTTTCCTTCCGCCGGGTGGCGGCCGTCGCGCGTGTCTAGTTTCCTCCGGCTCCTCGGGGCGACGATAGTCCTCGACGTGTGTGTGCGTACCTTTCGTCACGATGACCAACTATCAAGACAATAAATGTGTTCGTACCTTTGTTCAAAATTCAGTGTCATGTCTGTGTCGTGTGCTAAACAGCTTCGCTGGTTATCCACCTTCACAGAGTGGAATGGCTTATGAATTTTGAGCAGTATTACTCACCTTTGAAATTTTGCGGGGTTTTTTTTTTGCTCGTATTTGATTATTATTTGATCGTGTAGTACAGCTGCCCCGGCGATGCCTGCAACAGCACACATCAGGCAACGATAAATGAATGGTAATACAAATGAATAATCGCAGCGGTCAAACATGGAACGGCCCATGAACGAGGGTAAATCGCTTTTATTCGGTCGTTCTGGAAGGTCGATCTCGTCGATGAACAGAAGACACTTCTTTGGTTTACGCGATGTTGTACATGTCGTGTCGAACGTAGCTCGCCCGGAACCAACGCGCAAACGTGGAGAGCGACATTTCTGCGCCACACGACGCGCCACGTAGACTTCGAGTGCCTGCTCTTAAAACACACTTTGATAGTCCTAAGCCAGGGGAAGGAAATCTACTAACAGAGTAGTGGGTCGAATGATTACAAATATGTCTGTGTCGGCTCGGTAATTATAAGGAAGAAAAACGAAATGCAACTAGTTTTCCCAGAAAACAGGTGACCAGCCCGTAGCTCAGTAGAATACTTTAGGGCGCATCGAAAGTAATATTTTCAATAGAACTCAAAACTAAAGACATGTACTCACGTCATTTCTGTTCGCTTAAAGGTAGGTCCTTATTAAGACGAACGCTTTATATGTCTCATCGTTCAGTGCTTGAGCGAAAACACGTCGGCGACACGAAAGGTACCAAAACCCACGGTTCGCTATTGGACCACGAGATGGCGTTACTTGTGCCAGAATCGGCGAGGCACACCCGCGGCGCAAACCCAGCGGGAGAGGAGGACACTCTCGCTCGGGCAGCGGTGAAGAGCGAGCGTGCAACATGCCGCGAGATTAACGGCGCCAAAAGTGCGTCGTCAGAGAGCGCGCTGTCTTCGGAGGTTCGCTATCACCGGGACCGGCGCATGGGCTTTCGCCTTCAAGTCGTCTTAGAGATAACATAGGAGACCCTGTGAATTTTTATTTTCATCTTCTTCGACACAGTCGTCTAAATATCGTGTATTAACCCCGAGTGTGTTAGCGCGTCGCCATCTCGGAGCACGTGGAGCGAACGCTCGCGCTGCGGAGCCTGGGTTCAGTCCCCACGCGTGCCTGTTTCGACCTAGATGAGCATCGTACCGGCGTGCGGTCATGTTATCACTACTGCGTGGTGCACGTTAAAGACCCCTAGAATAGCTGCGGTAGCGCACTGGCATAATTTCTCATCTACAGCTGAGACACCAGACGTTCATTTGGGTTAGCTAACTTCCTCCTGTCTAAACAATCGGACAACGCAATTACTTTTTTTAACGTTTTTATTGGAACGCGTGAGTGAATTAGCCGTACTTGAAAGAGAGAGTCCCCTCCAATTTTCCGCAGACAGTTCAGAACCGCAGTCGCTTTTCACAGCCTAATCTCTTTGGAATCATCGTTTAATGAGCTCGTTTTGCATTTTACCTAGCAATATTCCAGATGTATTATACAAGCTGTCTAATTTTAATTCGATTTTTTTTTTTTTGTGGAAAGGGGGCGAGAGATAGACGAGCACGGTCTTCGCCATGTGCTGATTAGGCTCGGAGGACATTAGATGAGGAGAATATCGTCGTGTTAAGTTCGACTAATTAAGAAAATGTTGTTGATTAGCTCCTTATTTAATGACTCTAGGGGTAATGTTGTAATTGCAGTATTGGCTGAAATTACTATTAGAGACCAGACCAACTAGGACGATCTGCGAAAAGGTAATGGTTTGTAGGATGTTCTTCGATCAATTTTCGAATTTTTTTCGCCGGATTTATAAACTGCATTCAAGAAGTGCTGCCGAAGCCTGCCCACAATCGACGCTTGGAAAGAGTGACGTGTCGTTTCAGTCATATTGTCACTATCTGGGCAGCGTGTCCTTGATGGGGTCGCCAACAGTACAATTAAGTGACGGCATGAATAAAACGGCTACGCCGCTTTTCAAAGCGTCGTTGTGGGCAGGGCTCTTTCTACGCGCAATTTTCATATCGTGTGGAAAAAACGCGAAAATTGATAAATTAATACTTTAAAACCATTACTTTTTTTGCAAATTATTTAAATTGGTTTAACTTCTAATGGTAATTGCTGTCAATACTTCAATTGCAGCGTGGTCAGGCATGGAACCCATAATTAATGGTTAATTAGATACTTTAGTTCATTAGCTTACAATGACGATAACTTTGTATCTAATGTCCACTGAAGCCTGTTAAATACATGGCCCAGAGGGCACTCATCTATCTCTCACCCCTTTTAAGGAAATTTGTTCGGATTAAAAGGATATAACCTGTAGATCTGTATAGTGAATCATGTTTCTTCCTTGTGCATGTTTACGTATTTCTATTTTGTTCACTCATGCCCCTCCCCCCGCCCCTCTCGGATGCGCTCAACGGCGTAGCGGGACTACATCTAAACAAGTAAATAATAAATGCTAGTGACACGGGGATAAGACGGAGCTGCCCGATGGACGTTGCCACATATCTCCCGCTGGAATGTTGTCAGCAATTCCTCGGAAAAACTGCGGTCCTGAACTGGTTGTACCGAATTGAGGCGAATTTTCCTGAAAGGGCGCGAAGAATTTAATCGCACGTATAGACAAGTGTTCACTAGAGCCACTAAATGAGCTGCGCTTAGAGTATCGGCACTCCGTTCCCCGACATTGTTATGGGCGCCGCCATTTTGGTGCTTGTGCAGAGCAGACGCAACTGCCGATCGTCATGATTCAAAGGTGCGACTTTCTCAGCATTAGATTCGGTGTTAGGAAGCTCGGCGTAATATTGCTTTGCTTTGTCTTGAACTATTCGACATTTGTGGAGGACGGAAAAGCGTTTCCTGTGATTTTAGATAAAGCTTCAGGTAACTGCCAACCATGATTTTAAGCCAGATTATGTGCCATGTGTCGTTACTCTGAAAGCGTAGCTTATTTAGTGGCTCTAGTGCTCTACAATTCTTGGGCAACAATCTAAAACAAAAATGAATAAGGTTTTACCTTTAAACGGATTACACGACGAAAACGAATGTCTCTCTAGTTTCTCTTTTTTCTTCATAAGCGTAACTTTCTTTTTGATGCGCTTTCATTTTGATACGTTTTATTGTCCGACACAAGAAAACGAAAAGCAACCACGTGCCGTTGAGAATTAAAATACCGTCTGTCTTCTGATTTGTTCGATGAGAAAACTTTTGAATTGGCTACAATTACTCCAGCACCGGCGAATTGGGGACCACAGCTTGTCGGCCGACATAAAGCGCCGGATATTCCGACGTGTCAAAGTACCGCCATGCATCGTTTGACTGTGCCGCGGGCAATCCTATTAAATGCCGGCGACGCGTCGCCATTTATTTTTCTTATGAGGCATCCTCCGCGCTTGCCTCGCGCGAACGACCGCGCCCCTACTGGTCAGCCGAGACAGCTAGCGATGCGGCTCCGTCATCGAGCGCTCTCCAATTGGTCCGCCGTGGCTGACGGCGACGCACGTCTGCGACAGCGCCTCTGCGGCGACGCACTTTCTGCGGCGACGCTCCGGCCATCTTTGGCTCAAGCGCATCCCAACATCCACCGCCTTGGCGGTACTCGTATGCTCAATGAAATTCATCCAGCGTCTTATGGCCGGCTCGTGTTGCGCCGGTTGCCGACCCCTACCCTAAAGCACTGCCGATGCATCGCAGAAAATAAATAAGAACAACAACAGCAGCGTGCAGACTGAGACGTGTTTCTCCCTGTCACGTTGGTCATAAAAAAGAACTGCCTTCAGACATGCATGAAGCGACTTCGAAGGTGCTGCAGCCGCAGATCAGTCCTCTCATCGTGTCTGCAGAGCGTGTGTTTGGCACCTTGTACGAGCGGTGCAGAGGACTGCGTTTTAGGAGCAAGTTTAGATTTCACTCGGTGTCGTCAGCGTGTCGTGTTCGCGAGAGCACGGGTGTCCTCGTACTCGTGGCACTCCGGCACCTTTCCACAAATAGGCGACCAGAGCGGCTCCTCGGACGCTGCTGCTCGGCACAACCGGCACATCTGCGGTCTATAGTCACGTGACAGCTTAAGAAAGGCGGGCCGTGGCGAGTATACCGAGCGACGTTCTGCAGCCAATGAGATGTCAGCACGAGCCGAGGACTGAAGAACCAATCGCGAAACTTGAATCCACGATAGGCCACTCCCTGCTTCTCCTGAGCTGTCGATGACCACGATATTGGAGGAGTGCATGCGTCCGCGATAGAAATATGCAAATGTGTCGAAAGCTGGATTTGTCGCGTTGCCCCGAACTCACTAAGCCTATAAGATCCGAGATTAGTGCGGTGCGCTTGCTTTGCTGAGTGATGCGCTCGTGCACCACCGCTGCGGTAGACTCGGACACCAGGAGGGGCGTGGCTCGCTGGTGTCCACGTACAAACGTCCGGGCCAGCCGAGCGAGATGACGTCTTCACTTTGTCCCATTCGAGTCACTTGGGAGATGACACAACCAGCCCGACCCGACTGGGCCGGAGTCGGTCGCCGCGTGTCGTCCTCGAGACCAGCTCGGGGTTGGAATGTGTCCGATCCGGAAGAGGGCCGGGTTCAACCGGCTCACTCTCGACGCCTACTGTCGGGCGTTTGTCCGGGACTCGGGTGTCTGTCCGACCTGCTTCAACGGCCAGCTGCTGACGACGGGGACGCGAGGCCTCGGCGTGGGACGTTGTCGGCGTTTCCGGTTCACGCCACCTGGCCCATGCTGGAGTCCGAGGCTAGGGTGGGCGCAGAGGCAGTACAGCATGCCGCAGCCTGGACACGCGGCTCCCACCGATGCGCTGTTAGCCGGGTTCACTGCGAACAAGGAACGGCGTCTGTGAGCCTTTTCTTTCTCTTTACCTCCTTCCTCCAGCCGCCTCGTTGGCTCTGAGGGAGCCAAAATGTACCCCCTTATGATTCCCCATTTGGCGGGTTCGAACCCAAGCTAAGTTGCCTGCAACGGCAGGCTTACTACGAACAACGCGCCATGTAATCGAGATTTCGGTTGAGTGTCGAACGATCCCCAGATGGTCTAAAATAATTTCAGTCCTCCTCTGGGAGACAAAAGAGCATCGGCACGGATGCTCTCTTTTCGGCTTGGCGCGTGAAAACCCCATAATGTTATTTGATTTTACCACTTTCCCTAGGCGAGCGGAAGAAGCGCGTCGCGAGTGTCTGAATTTACGGCTGAAGGAATTCAATCCCGTGTGTGACAAAGCACGACCCCGCAGTTGTTCGCTTCTGGGCCTGGTGCAGACGACAAACGCTTAACCCACGGCTTATCAACCGTGGGTTCGTGTTTCGTTAGAACACGTTGGAAGTTGTCAGCTAATAGAGAATTGTAGTAGACCGTTTTCTCCTCACTCCTCCAGCCTTGTCTGCACTAGTTCAAGGTCTCGTGGCGGATTACGGAGCGCTATCCGGGTGCTTAGCGGGGTGCCGAAACGGTCTCCACAATTCCCAATAACTTCCAGACGCGTTATAACGCGTCTGGAGGTTATTCGCCGACAAAAACAACGTATGCCTTTAAGCTAAAGTTACATCCTTTCTCGTTTCTCGAAGGCTAAGTCCTAGTTCGCAAACGAAACGGTGGACCTCCGAAAGTCGTAAAAGGTAAGTCAGTTCACTGCTAGGAGTAGCAGACGACGCCGGCGTTTGAAAGCCAGACGTTGCCGCCACAACTCCCTCCACGCGAGGAGCGGACGACGGTCTGCAGCTCGCTCTGATTGGAGGAAGAAAGCGGAGTAGAGACAAAAGCAGATAGCCTTTGCACCTACCCACTATTCTTCCGATCCGAGCTCGGCGCTCTGACGTCAGCGCAGCCTTGCGAGCAGAAGCAGACGACGGCCTTGCTCGCTCTGATAGGAAGAGGATCGTGGGCGGAGTCAGAGGCAGCTCGTCTTTGCGTCCACTCACTATCCAGAAGTGTTGTAAGTTGGGCGAGTTGGTATGATGACATGATGAACAGAACAGCGCACAAAAAGACGAGGACAGAAGAAAGGAACATGCATGCTTGTCTTTTTGTGCGCTGTTCTGTTCATCATGTCACTCACTATCCTTTCGCTTTGACGTCGTCGCTCGCCCTCATGTTTTCTCCCGTTTAATTTATCTCTGTGTAGCTTGGCCGCCCAGTGGCGGGGCTCGGAAGGAGTGCGTACCCTTCTTGGCCTGGTTGTTGAAGTATTTCTTCTGTCGCGCTCTGGAATTCTGGAACCAGACCTGGGTGACGCGCTTGCTCAGGCCCGTGATCTGGGCGATGCGCTCGAGGTCCTGGCCGTCCGGGTTCGAGTCCAGGTTGAAGTTGGCCTGGAGCACCTGCAGCTGCTCCTCGGTGAAGGTGGTGCGGACGCGCTTCGTCTTGGCCTTGGCGCCCGAGCCCCGGACCCGCCGGAGCCGCACTCCTGCTCGCTGTTCTCTGCAAGCGCGGACACGCCAACCGTTATGCATGGTCACGGTCAAAGTGAGAACGGCTGGGAGGGGTTGTCACGACTGGATCCAGCCCGAGCTTCGTACCTTCGACAACGCTTCAGCGTCTCGTACACAGGAGGCGCGCACAGCCATAGCACGGCGGCAGGCTTGGAGCATAGCCTCCTCTATACTCACAAAGCCTGACAGTTCGACGACGGAGCCATAGAGTGCCCGGACTCAGATTTGGAGCGCGAGGATATGGTAGCACAGAGCATCAAAGAGCCATTTCTCGGGGAACCTGGATGTCAGCGCACAGCTTTTACAGCAACGAGGACCCGAAACACACTTGTTCGCTTGGGAGAAGTGTGTTTCGGCGTCTCACCGCAGCGGGGCGTCAGTCACGTGGCTCTCCCCTCATTCGTTGTCTGCCGCTCCACCTTGTCCATCCCGGCGGCCGCTTCTCGTGGCCATCTGCCAGGCTTTGTCAGTATATAGGAGGCTATGGCACGGCGAAAGGCTTGGAGCGAGTATAGGAGGCCGGGCATTCGAAAGATGCGCCCTGCCATTCTCACTTTATCAGTACGATAGAATGCGCATGCGCGTCGCACGAGGTGTTTTTGTGCCATTGCGGTGACCGGAACGCGTCTCCGACTTTTGTATAGCGTTCCATGTGACGCCAGCAGTATCGTGCGGCCGCCGACAACGTGACATTTGTGTGACGTCATCAGGCGGAAATCGAGGGACCACTTTTGAGAACGCGGTTAACACATCAGTCGGAAACGCTTTCCAGGCACCGTACTACATTCTTCGTTATGAGTAGAGATGTCGTGAACTTTAGTCGAGCTTGGTGGTTCGATGTCGAACTTCGGGACTGAACCGGTTCACCGAACCTTCAAACTTTTAACTTTAAATAGTATTGCCCGACTTCTACAGAAACATTTCAAATGCCCGAGCAAAAAAAAAAAACTTATGCGGTAGTTTATTTTAGGAGATGGAAAATGTTTTTCAATGTTTACAAAATATCAAAGCAAGCTGATAATTGTTTATTAACTTGGTTGCGGTAAACACCACTTAATATTTTATCGGGAAACTTCCGCGTGTCAACGACAGACGAGAATAGGTCCCTCTTCGTGCAGTTGCTTCTCGATCCCTTTCAGTTTCGATGCTGCAAAATAAAACCGGTCAAAAAAAATAACAGACTGAAAATACAAAAAAAAAGGTTTTATAGATAGGGGCTTTAGACCTTTTAGCCAATAAACCTGCGTGCAAAAGGTATTCATTGAGCTCGAATTAGAAATAAACGCTTAGTCTGCCGCAGCATTCAATTTGTGCGTGGCATACTCCTAGGCCTCGCCACAACCACCTAAGCTTATCTCCAACTTCTCTCTTCATCAGTCACGAGAAGGGGGCCATCAGTATGGCATAGATTCCATGATTTCATTACTCGGGTGATTGTAATCGCAGTTTCCAGGTTGGATTTCGGAAAGGGTCTATCGAGCGAACGCTTTGCACCGGCACGCTCCGTTAAGCTTCACCGTGCGCCCCGGTGAAAAGTGGTGAAGCTTGACCCACGCGCGCCGGTGTAACGCCCGATTCACGCGATGTGATCTTACTTGCGCTTTCCCAGTTGCGACGTGGCTCATGCGGTAGAAAAACAGCGTTGTTGCAAGCTGTGGTGCTGTACGTCGCAACTAAATAATCGCAGCTAAAATTGCACCATGTGAATCAAGCTTAATGCGGTGAAGATTGAAGGCCCGTTCTCACAGTTGCGTTCGGAGCGACCACTACGCTTACGAACGAATGCAACCGGTTGGAACGACGAGTTACCATAGCAACGAAGCGCCAAACGGTCGTTTCGTTCGTGTTCGTTCGCAACGCAAGGAGTTGAGCCGGGCTGAACTTTTTCGTTACGTTCGGGAACGACCGCAACGACAGACCAATCACAGGTCGAGGAGAGCTCGGTCGCGCGCGTTGCATGCCGGTCGTGCCGGGCTCCTTCTATCTGCAAACATGGCGTCGGTGGTGATCGTCGACGTGGACGGCGTGGTGGAAGCTCATCGTTCCGCGTAAAAGCGCTATCCTTGACTGTGAATTTTCGTCGTGTGTCGTTATGATAACCCAGCACGTACTAGAAGGGAAGATCCACCTACTCGTGCGGCGATCTCGTGGCGGCACTCTCAAGACAGCAGAAACGCCCGTGCCGTCGTGTTTGTTTACTTCGACTACAGTGGTGCTTTCTTAGCATTTGTGTCCTCGAACATCGCCCGGATTTCTTTTTGGCGCATTCCATGCGTGTGCTCAAGTTCAAGGTATTACTGGTGCGTACCGTATAAAGGATGCGAATTTTCACGCGTTTTCATCACCCGAGAAAGGTGATTAGTGTTAGCAATCCTGAACGCTCGCAACGTCTCGCTCGCAACGTCTATCTGATCACGAAATTATATTTCTACGTTGCTATATCGCTGCTAAGATTACATCGTCTTTTATAATCGTAGAAAAGGCGTGTGGCGAGATTTGTACTGTTGGCAAAGTCGTGTATTAAAGTCGTGATCGTGCAAGACGGCGTACTGCATCTTTTTTCTTTTTTAATGCACTACCCTGCAAGCGTATCCTGAAAAATATAAAATAAAGTTTGTGGTCATAGAAGACGGTCTGTCTATTTTCTGTTACGCAAGTGAGTGGCAGCGCGTCCCCTTCTTTATAGAGGCACCGCTGAAACAGCTGACGGCGGCGGAGAGGCGGTCGCCGTGCTGCCGACGCGCTGCGCTTGTTGCAGTGGTTGCAGGAGTGTACGCGCGGCGCAGAGCGGTCGTTCCGGTCACAACGGACGCAGTCGTGGATAACGGGTTCGTTTCAGATGTCTGAACCAGCCTTTACACAGCTATTGTAGGCGCACAGCAGATCTTCGTGACTGTACGCCGTAGCCGAAACCTCCGGCTGCTCCGGTGAGGACGGTGGACCTCGCGTCGGGCAGGAAACCGTCCGCCATGTTTGTAAGCGTAGCTGGGTTGCTTACTATTGGCTAGGAGCAAGAGCTGAAGCTCGTTTCTCATTGGCTGTTGATTCGTTTGGTTGCATGCGGTTCCATGTGTGTGTACACGTCGCGTACAGTTGTCGTTGAAGTCGCAGCGGTTGCATTCGTTCGTAAGCATAGTGGTCGCAATGAAGCAACTGTGTGAACGGGCCTTGACGCGCACGCCGACACAAAGAAGCGGTGAGGACTGACCGGCGCGCTCCGGAGGAAAGCAGGGAAGCTTCACGCTTGCGCGGCGGTGAAAAGCAGCGAAAGGTCTGACAACGCGATCGGCGTAGCGTGAGTTATTCTCAGATGTCCTTAATATCCGCATTCTGGATTGACTAGAGCGTTCGTCTTAGCTCAATGCTACGGCAAGCAATCGCATGGTTTGTTTTTATTCATTGTGTATTTTATTTATTTCGTAGTGAAGACCGGGAAGGTTGAGGCAGCGTAGACAATAAAATTACATGATCCATGACAACAGAATATCGTCACATTAAGCAAATGTCGCGGGTAGTCGCTACTAAGTTGAAATCCCTCGATGCTTTGCTACGAGTGAGCTAGCTATTGGCGGGGAGGTCGAACTATAGAAAGTATTCACTGGCGGCCATATCTGTGTGCCCGACTGCTGAGCGTGTGCTAATGGCGAGCTTCCGCAGTTCTTTTGCAACGTGCAATCGACACCATCAGGACTGCCGGTCTTAGCGTCCTATTAATGTTATATGGGGGAATTGGTGGCCGAGTGGTCCATACTTCGTTTCAGCAGGTCCAGACACAGCCGATGCTACAAGCGCGAGCTCTAGCCTTTCCAGCTTCCCAGCCTAGCACACGCGCGCTCGTTGCAGTGCAAGCACTGTTCAGGGCCACATGCTCGCGCTTGTAGCATCGGCTGCGTCTGGACCCAAGCTGAAACGAAGTATAGCGCACACCAGCTCGGAGCACGTGGAGCGAAAGCTCGCGCTGCAGAACCAGGATACTGGGTTCAATCCCCGCCTCCTGCACCCGTTTCGATCTGGATGAGCATCGTACCGGCGTGCGGTCGTGTATCACTACTGCGTGGTGCACGTTAAAGACCCCAGGCTAGCGGTTTGTACTGCACTGGCTAAATTGCTCATCTACAGCTGGGAGACTCGTCGCCCTTGGAGGCGAACCAAGTTCTAGGCTGTATAAACATACACACAACCCAATTTTTTATTAATGTTATCTCATTCTGAGCATCCGCTTTAAGGGGCATTCACCCGGGGAGAAATCCCCGGCGCGTGCACATCACGAGACAAAAACGCGAGGCTTTTGCACATCGCAAAGCTTGAAGGTTTCGCCGCGGGATGCGCGTGCCGTGAAGAAATCCCGGGATTTCTCCCTCGTGTGAATGTCCCTTTAAACAGCGCCCTCAAATATGGCGTCCATTGAATGGCCCCTACAGGAGGCGCTACGTCCAGCTTGTTTTTGTTATTTTCTGTGTTTACCAACCCGAGGCAGGTGCACTAGATTCTTTACTCCATCTTTCTCGATTGAGCGCGGTGCAGAGGTTGGGCACGGCTCGTGCCCAATTTTTCGCTGCGTCCGCGTTAGGCTTCACTTATTGAACACAGCGGGACGCTGATCCAACGTTCGGCTACGTGGGCCGATCGCTGCGTCGAAACGCGTACAAATAATATATTGTTTTTGTCCCCATCGGTGTAGTTCTCAATTTAGCCACTGGGGACGTGACGGCTGGATCTCCTTCCCAATACGCAAATTATGCATCACTACCAAACCAGCTTACTTGTTATTTATAGTGGAATACCCCAATCTCTCGCCGAAAAAGACAGGAAAAGGAAATTTGAAACGAATTAAACGATTAGCAAATGGCACCTGTTGAATGTCGCCTAAGACTCGTTTGTAATGTTCGTCTATGAACATTCGCAGGTATAGTGACGATGCCTGTCTCGTCTAGAACTAATGGCCTCACTGATGCCCCACGCGTGCAAGCATGTGCAGCATGCGCGTGAATGTAGCTTTGGCAAGCGTGTAATTACGCACTTGCCCACACGAGCAGAGACATGGCAGGCGGCCAGATGCCCTGCTTGCAATCGTCTTGTCCACATCAGACTCGCAGCAGACAACGTTTACAGCAGCTTTGCTCGTCCCGAGACAAGCTACGTCACGATTGCTTCGGATGTGACGTGCTCTCCGCTGGCAGTGGGTCGTTTATAACGAAAAATACAACCATCAGGCTAAAATTACAAACTATTCTCATTTACGGATATTGTGGATCATTTTCAGCCTATTTCTGGACACGATGGGTATATTTCAAGTTTCGTTGAAGTATCAGTTTAATAGGTGTTTCATGGACGGTGGGAACTGGGCACGGTTCTTTATGGGCGAGTCGACCTCCACTTGCCCGGTTGAACCATGACTCAGGGTGTTGCAGTCAGAGAACTGCCGGTGCAAAAAACTGACATCGGTTATTCATAGGCTGCAAGTGTCGCCATTGCTGGGTACTGACGGTTATTTCTACTTACTGGTTTCTTCAAACCACAATTTCCGCGGTGTGAAACTTACACCGCAAACCAAACGCTCGCGGCGCCTAAAACACTGGCACGGCCGCGAATGACGTCGCATGCAAGCTATGTACTTTTAGCACTTTTCTTTGCTAAGCGGCGCTACAGACCGCTCTCACAGCCAGTTTCATTATGCCACCACTGCCGTCATGCATCGTGGGAACTGTAGTTTTCTGTACGAGGAATAACCCCGCCGAGGGTCGGCGCCAGCAGAGCACGAAGCGGCACGAGCTGTCTCGTGAACAGGCGCCTGCCTTCTATGATTTACAGTTATGGTGGCGTCACGCATACATTGAACGCTTAGTGAGATTGGTCACTTGACCCAATAAGTATTTACTCGGTCTCAAGCATGCATCGTGTACGTCCACTTCTGATATTCTACGTACGTCTGATGCAATGTAAAATAGGATGTTAGCCAATTGCCACACCTTGGGCCAGACAAGTACACAATCTGGAATGGCAAAGTACAGTAAAGAACATGGTGAAAAAACAAAAAGAAAACATAATTTGTTTTAAAAATAAAATTTATTTGATTTAAATCACTGTAGCTGAAAAAAGGTGACTCTTTGTCACTAAATTTACTTTGAAACATCCCAGATTGATCGATCAATCAATTCGGTTATTAAAAATAATACGGAAAAATAATTACTGTACATTTCAACATTAAAGTACAGTTTAATTAACAACTTTTTATAGATAGCCGCACGCCACACCAGAACAGAAACAGTTTTTTTTTTTAGTTAGTGAAAAAGCTGTATTTGCTTTTTCTTTCCGTTTCTGAGTTGCTTGTAAATACGTGAATAATCGTTTGTTTGTTTCATTCGCGTTTTAATTTGCTTGAAGTAGGACATTACGTAACTAACTAACAAAGTGCAACTTAAAAGAAAAAAGCTCAACGCTTTGATTTGCTTAGAAGAGTTGTTCGTGTTCAACCGGCTATAAATCTTCTTTGCGTGGTGATTCTTTGATCATAATACAAAACAAATGCACATAGAAAGCATAAAATGATTAATAAAAAACGAGAAATGAAACGTATTTTGGGGGGATTCTTTTTGCGAAAAGGTTTATTTCAGTCATCACAGCAAAACCGTTGTGATTCAAATCACGATATTAATCGTCTTGATTTTCATCCTCCACCCTGGTAAAGAAACACCTGTGTGTTAGTGGTCTATTTTTAAAACACAGAATAACCCGAAAATTGAATTGGTGTATCTAACCAATTGACGTCACGGGACGTCGATTGGTCCGCTAAATTTAGCGTGCAAATTAACGTCATGTAACAACATAACTCGACAACGCGATGTGACATCACGTGACCTCTTAAAATTAATCCTTAAGGTTCATAAGGTAGGAATTTTTTTCTCAGTTTTGAGTTTCACTTCGCCTGTGACAATATCTCTGAATGTACGAGTTCCGAACTTGTACCTCGAGCACCGAGTGTTATAAATACGAAACCTCCGAAAATATAATGTGGAAGTGTCTGTCGTGGATCATCGTGGTTTCTGTCACTTGTACAGTCATTGTATAGTGGCCTTCCGTGGAAAGCAAATGAAGAGGATTCTGAAATAATTTACAGAATGTCCCCGCAAAAAAAAATGTACAGATTTTTGTTTTCACCGCAAAAAGAAAAAAAGAAAAAAAGGTCGTCGTGCCGAACGTTTATTTCCGCCGAAATGTTCGCGCTAGTGTTCCGAACCGGATGCCAACGTTTCAGAACTAACGTTATCTTATTCAAAAGTTAAAGGTGATTTTCTAAAATTTCCAATGGGAAAATGGCGGCCCACAGAGCTCTCGAGTACATGGAGGCACCAGTTACCGAAAACAGGCGAAAACGGGCACATATTTTCTATCGAAGTGTTCAGCAAAATGAGATCACTTTTGAATGAGATAGTGGTTAGTACTGAAACTTTGGCATCTCGGTCAGACCACTAGCGATACATTTGTGCGGAGAGTGTGCGTTCGGCGACGCACAATTCATTTTTGCGATGAGAAAAAAAAAAACAAGAATACAGTACAATTTTTTTTTTTTGGGGGGGGGGGGGAGGGGAGACGCCCTGCATTACCCTTGGTAGACTACCCTTGGGACGCTAGGATGAAGTTTTTCCAAGCAGAGCTCGGCGTTCTGACGTGCCCTCTTGCCTCCTCCTCTCCCTCAATTTCTCGGCGAAGAGGACGTCACGGAGATGACGATCGAAGTGGAAGCTAGGAAGAAAGCTCGATGCGCCAATTTGCTCAGAAGAGCGCCGCTTTTTTGCTCGTGTACAGCTCGGTGATTCTTTAAAGTTCGGTACAAAACAAATGCACGCAGGAATCATTCCATGATAAATATGAGGTATACGATATAAAAAAAAGGTTCCGGGACTGATCTTGTGGGGTAAAAAGAAAGGGAAGCACAGTGATGGGCGCGCAGCAGTCGAGGGAAGGAACCTTCGGGTCTCGTTATACCAAAGAGCGTCGCTCTGTTCCCACTTGGAGCTGCGCTACACGAGTTTTTGCTACCGCGTGCACGGGCGCATTGGCCATTTCACCATAGACTGCGAACCAAAGCGAGAGCGAACATCGATTCTGCGTCAAACTCGGCAAATATACAACAGAAACGTTTGAAATCATTCGGCGGTGTTGTGTCAAAAAGCAGTAAAGTTTGCTAAGTATTTTAAGCGGCACTCGAGCTTCAAGAACGACAGAACATTGCTGGAAGACGAAGAGCGGCAGGGCGACCTTATCCGACCTCTCCTTGACTTCAGTGACGTTCTGCCATTCTTGAGGCGGGAGTGCTACTCAAAACACCTGCTTTTTGGCACAATCCTTCTAAATCATTTCAGAGGTCTCTGTTTTAGATTTTTCGAGATTGCCGTAAAATTGATGTTCGCTCTCGCTTTGGTTTGCAGCCTATGCAGAGATCGCCATTAAGCTCGTGCATGCGGTCAAACAAACTCGTGTAGCGTACTTTAAAATGTTCACAGAGAGGCGCCCTTTGGCATAATGACGCAGGAAGGCAGCAGTCGAAGGTGCACAGTAGCCTTCGACTGCTGCGCGCGCATCACTGTGCTACTTTTTACGCTACAAAATCGTTCCCGGAACTTTTTTGGTCACACCTCGTGCATAAAAACTATTTTCCGGAATATTTTTCCGGGAATGGTTTGATTTCAATCATCTAAGTAAAACTGGTGTCGTTTAAATCACGATTTACATCATGGTGAAATCACGGTTTAAATAATCTTGATTTTTATTCCACACTTTGCTTTAAAGTGACCGCATAAATCAGCTTGGTAACGTATTTCGCTACGATTTACCACGGAGGTGCCCGAAGGTGGTGAAAACATCGCATGAAAATAAAAGAAAATAATAAAAACTGTTATTGATTATTTACTTTTTACTCAGTTAAGATTGTTCTTTGAAATTCTGACGCAATGCTTCCACCCTTTTCGGGTACCTCTGTGGTAAATCGTAGCACGATACGTTGCCAAGCCGATTTATGCTATCACTTTTAAAAGCGTCGTCTTCTCCCTTTTTGAGATGAAGCCGAGACGATGTTTGCCTCCATGTTGAGCAGCGCATTACGTGTTGAATGGTCGTGGTACCTCGCCGTAGCAACGAAGCAAAGTTAAGCACCGCGAAGCAACGGAAATAGCACAGAAAATGCTAACGTCACACTCTCTAGTCTCGACCCGTGACCAGTCCAAGTGCTTTCTCTTCCTTTTCTTTCTTTCGTCGAACTTTGTTATTACCACAGACACAGGTGGTGTAAGAGAGGCCGAAGAACAAGCTCTAGAAACGCAGCTTGAGCAGCTACGACGGAGTACAATTTTCGGAGTACAAGTTACATGTTCAGATAATGCATAAAGAGTAAGCGCATATCCCTGGCATACATGCAAGGTGTCTAGTATACATTCAGTCGAATGGATACTCCGATAAAGAGACAGAAATCAAATTTGCGTTAAAAGTGCGAACAACAAGGTCGGACAAACGAGTCAAATATACCGCTGTTTGGTAGTTGCATCGCTTCTATATTACGATCTAAATGATCGTTTACTGGAAGAGGCCAGGAATAACCTATTCACAACTTTCCATAACTTGCTCTATGCCATCTAGAAGACTAAGATTGAGCACGGTCAGCGAATCTCCGACCCACCCCAGGCGTCAAACACGCTGAAGCGGAAAGAGACCACGCCGCAAAAGCTGCCGACGTATGCATTTGGCGCGTGCAGGTTTCGTTCTCGTTGCAAGACGCGGCAAGACGTGTTGGCTGCGAGGTTGACGTGAGCTCAGCCGAGTCAATACGTAAATCTTCTATTGTTGACGTTTCTTTTTTTTTTTTTTTTTTGGGGGGGGGGGGGGGAGGGGGTGGGCAGGCCTTGGCTTCTACTTGTGTTTACCTCGAGAGAAGAAGGAAGTTTTGCGCACTGTTCATAAGCCACGTGAAGTATTTCTTACAGTATTTGGTTGTCGGAGGAAAAAGCGATGGTTTTGGCGTTTTAAACGTGTACGTCTTGGTAAGATAACATATATCTAATCTAGAATGCATATATCTGAATCCTTTACATAAAGGGGAAAATTAATAATGCTACGCGAAGAGCCGGAACATATATATTTTTTTGCTACAGTTTTTGGGGTAAAACGAGTGTAAGTGGTATTGGCGATGCAGACAAGATAAGGTGTCGATGGAATGCACACTCACCATCGTTCGAGCCGGAGCCGCAGTCGAGGAGCTCGAAGTAGTGGGTCTTGCAGAGGACACGTCCATCGTGCAGGGCGAACTCCTCTCCCGTGGACAGCTGCCTCTTGCAGGCGTCGCAGGCGAAGCAGGCCAGGTGGTACACCTGCTCACGTGCCCGCCGCACCCAGTCCGAGGCACCGATGGCGCGGCCGCACTTGGCGCACTTGGCCGCGAACTGCCTGCGCGGGACAGGACACTTAAACAGGCGGCGGAGCGAGCGAGTTTTGCACTTTCAGTAAATACAGCTTAAAATGAATCCTTCACTTTGTTGAGAAAAAAATGCAACGGTATAACCCATACGACCCATATTTCATTGCTGCCATGTGGAAGACCATATACCATATAGGCGACCGAGGGGTTTAGTTCATCGCAGCTTGGAGCACCTTCAGCGAAAGCGCACGCTGCAGAACCCAGGACTCCCGATCCTGGTTTCAATTCCCAGCCCTGCCCGTTCCGATCTGAATGAGCATCGTACCGTCCTGCGGTCGTGTATCATTACTGCGTGGTACACTTAAGAGAAGACCACAGACTAGCAGTGGTGCTGCAAAGGCTAAATTTTTTTATCTCCCGGGGATATCAAGTATAATAATAATAATATCTATAATAATATCTTTATTGCACGAAGAAATATACATCATTACAGACAGGTCCGCAAAAGCACGTGAGTGCTTGTAGGCGTGACCTGGCAACCAGCAGAGAAACTACTAACAAGCTCAAATAACGCAGAGCACAAAATAAACAGAAAAACGCAGTACTCTTAACCCGTACAACAATTTAAAAATCGTAGGTACAACACCAATTTCTAAGCTCTTTTTTTATCACTTTCAACGACTGTAGATGTAAAAGTTCATTAGGCAACAAATTAAAGTAATGAGGAACGTAAAAAGACCGAACCCGCTTTCCGTAATTTGTGTATACCCTAGGGAGAGCGAACCGCTCTATTTTTCTCAAAACCTTTTGTTTTTTTACATGTTTCTTAAACGTACTATTATAATAATTCTTAACTAGTATTTCATAGATATATAATCTTTCAGTTGACAAAAGCTGTAGCGAACCGATTTTTGACTCTGTTCCTAACTCATCCAATTTTGTTCCATATGCTAAATTTCTACAAATGTTATGCAAAATATTATCTAATTTACTTTTTCTAGAGTTCGAACAAGAACCATAAAGCGTGACACCATATCGAAGCACCGACTCTCCCAGAGCTTGAAAAACCCTCATTCTCAAAGTCAGGTTGGTTACACCTCGCAAACGATATAAAAATGCAGATACTGCGCGAAGTCGTTTCGCAAGATACTCAAAATGACTATTCCAAGAAAGATGTTCATCAAAGAAAACACCCAGATATTTTATCGAAGATACATATTCAAGCGGCATACAATTACATCTCTCGCAGTTAGACGGATGTAGAACCAACGGAATATTAAACGTTATTGATTTATGAGGATTACGGAAACACATTAGTTTAGTTTTTTCTATGTTAACACAGATACGATTGTTTTTGAACCATGCCATTAGCTCGTAGATATCGGCTTGAAGGGACGATAGAGCTTCCAATTCATTGTTTCCCGCGAGTACAAGAGCGGTGTCATCGGCGTATTGGAAACCGCGTGAAAAAAAGTTCAATTTACCTATTTCATTCACATAGATGTTAAAACGAAAAGGACCCAAAATAGATCCTTGGGGGACACCAGAAGGAATTATCAGTAAATTACCTTTAAAATCACCAATCTTTACTAATTGAATCCGTTCTGAAAGGTAACTGGTTAGAAATTTTATATATGGGCCTCTAAAACCCAGGTGCTCTAGTTTGTATATGAGTAACCTGTGATCAATTGAATCGAACGCATCCGAAATAGCGTCCAGGCTCTTTAAATTGGCCTGCAAAATTCGTTTTCTTGACCTATCGCGCTACACTCTTAAAGGGCAACTCCGCTTCATTTTTGATATTTAGAAAACTATGCAGCCCTCTTCAGTATCATATAGGAAGACCCCATGTCAAATATTACGATCTAATTCCGTCTATATATTTAATAAACTGGCCAGCAAACTTTCAAATGAGTCAAGTCGCCGAAATCTGCCAACTCTAGCGTCCGACGTGAGGCGCAATCGTCAGCCCAGTCAATGCGACGGAGTTGGAGCGGCCAACGTTGAGCCACTACATCAGAGGCATGACAACGTCATTCTCACGTTTTGTTTGTTTTCACTTCACAGAGCGAAACTGAATGGTGACTTCATGAGTTTCTCCTCCCGGTGTTGGCTCAACAGCGTCCACGTGATCACCGTAACGCGGATGCGCTAGTTTGCGCTCCCCTGCGCGTTTATCGGTCTGTCTCTCCGCTCCCCTCTCCTCTTTCGTCTTCTCTCCTTCCCCCTCTCACCCGGGCCGTCACCGTCCACACCATGCGAAGCGAACTGCCCGCGTCGCGTGTCCTGTACCTCGCCCCCACGAACGTGAAGAGACCACGTGGTTCGACGTGACGTGGCCATGACTCTGACGACATGAGACCGATGTTGCCTGACGCAACCGAAGTTTCGGTTTCGTTATCGGCTGATGTTTCAATTAAGATTACACAAATAATATTCTACATTTCGCGAATCCGAAGACGTAGAGCTGTTTAGTAGTGCTTTGTGAAATGGAAACACATGTAAGCCTAAATTTTTCGGAATTGAGCGGAGTTGCCCTTTAATCTGGGGCCGTCAAACGTCAAGGCCATAGCCCTGACGTTCAAAGTTTTCAGGACTTAGCCGCGAACTGATCCGGCCCCGTAAAAATAGCCGTGTACAACGTCACGGCTGCAGTTGGCCCTTCCCCTCTTTGACGGTGCGAATAGCTATAAAGGTGGCTCCGTAGGCGGCCCTGTAATTGTTGGCGGCCCGTTTGTGCAGGGCCTGCGAAAATGGGCCGGCTATGCGCATTATAGCGGGGAAAAAAACACCATGATCTCCGCTAGATGGCGGCAGTTGACGCCGCCCTGCGTTCCCCGCGGGCGCAGCTAGCGGGCACGCATGCGCGGAAAGGTCCGTTCACACTCTTGCAACCGAGTTCGACCGAGGAGACCAAACCGGTTTTAAGCCTCTTGCGATCTCTTAGGACCCGCTCCACTGCAGCCGAGCTGGTCCTAAGAGACCGCAAGAGGCTTAAAACCGGTTCGGTTCTCTCGGTCGAACTCGGCTGCAAGAGTGTGAACGGACCTTAACGATCATTTCTCTTCTCGGTGTGCAAGGACGATGAATTTCGAACGTACGAGGTACGAATCTAATCGGAAGCATCTGCGGGTGACATTCGTTTTCTTATCATGGCGATGTAAACCTATGTTAGAGAATGCGCCGAGGCCGCGGGACAGTGAGTTAAGCGCGAAACACATGTACGACGAAACCGTCCGATCCGACGTCCGACCGCGCAATACGACGGTCGGAGGCGAGGGTTTTCAACGCTCTCCGGTGCTACGAAAACCCTCTCCCCCCAAGGTCATTCCGGCACCACGCACGTCGGATCGGACGGTTTCGTCGTACATGTGTTTCGCGCTTTAGTTCTTCAGGATGCTCACGTCGAAGGATACCAAAGGAATTCGACGCGGGCGGTGTAACCATGACGGAACATGTGAATTCGATGGCTTCACACGGCCTGCTGATCTGGCGGCACGACCAGCACGATCACCACTTCTGGGCCAACTTGGCTGGTGCCGTTACTGCGGGTACAGTCCTCATCAACGTAACCGACTGGGTAATTATGTAGCTCACTGGCTAATAACAGATCAGAGTCAATTTCTGAAAGAGTTCCTAACTAGTAACTTTGTTCTCGCCAACAGACGACAAGTGGGACCCTGTCCTGTATGATACAGGTATCTATACACAATATTTTTGTATTCTAAGAAGCACGTTTGGAATCGCCGCTTTTCATATTATTCGGATATGGCTGGCGTCGCCGGTGGAAAGCGGAAAACAGGTTTACTTCGTTTCACCTTAGCATGGATCTCTACCATAACGGCTACAAGCGCGGACTCTTCGCGTTTGACGCCGGCTCGGCTGTGCACAAGCACTGCTGGTGGGTGACAATTTTTAAAGTTATCGGGTCAAAGTCGCAGCCCTTACGATTTGACTATAGTAAGGTGAGGCAAAGAAAGCTAGCCGGCTATGCCCCGACGGTGGCCACCAGTATTTTACAGCGACAAGGTGTAAATAGTTTATAGGGGGTACTTTTCTCATGCCGAAGTGTCCGCCGATAGAGCATGGCGTATACGGCGCACCCATCAGCGGCGTCCGAGGTATATAGTCGCGCGTCTCGGCCGGCGTCGACGATCGCGTTGAGCAAAGGAGGACGGCCGCATGAGGAACATTTATACTAATATTTATGATGAATGTAACATCTAGAATACACTAAGTTTGCCCTTGTGCGTGCACCCTCGTTTGCTACACGCGACCGTCGACGTCGGCCGAAACGTTCTTTATGTGTGAATGAGTTTATAAGCTTTTATTAGGCTAACTGAATTTAAGAAATGTATTGTATTAAACAATATTTTTGATAAAAACAGTCAAGCTATTTGTTTTACAATATTTAACGCAGTTTAGCAAGGTCTTTACCCTGACCTGACCATACTTTCAAACTTAGTAATTACAGAAAGTTAATTATTCAAAATTTTGACACCATAATTATTTGAACGTCACACTTTATGAATTTTCATATTAAACAAAATTAGCTTTTTATGTGCAACATGTAGTTATTGAGCAACGATTTAGCCGGCGTTTCATGACGCAGCCTGCGGTCAGGACAACAGGCCATTGTACTTTCCGGTCACGACAAAAGTCACTGTTTATGTTTCCAGTTTGGGTCATACTATTTGTGCTTTAGAGGAAGAAGAGGTTGTGTTTTTGTCAGGGACTCAAACCGTAACCGAAACCGAAACCGAAAACCGTTTAGGAACGAAATTTTTGCAGTAACCGTAACCGGAACGAAACCGCTATTTAAAATTTATAAAAACCGTAACCGTAACCGTAACCGAAAATTATTCACCGGTAACCGGTTTTAACCGATATTAACCGAAATATAAAAATATTAGTTTTTCTCAAGTATGACCTGAAGGAGAGATCTTCAAATGCTGTGGCCATTTGACAGAGATACTCTCGGCGAGTGGTGCATCTGGTAATATATTTCCGTTCAATCTAACTTCAGGATTAAGAATACTTAGTTGGACTCAGTGGTCGAGCTTATAATAAATAAAAAAGTCTGTTTCTAAATCTGCCACACTCCTACATCGCTACATGTATTCACTACGTGTTGCCTTCAGGGTATTAACTAATAAGTTAGAATTCTCAGATGTCCATCAAACTCAGTCCTATCAAAACCACCGATGTTCCTGACATGCAGTAGCCAGTTTGAACTCGCAACTTTCACGACCTATAGAGGGCGCCCTTGTGCCTATCAAAATGGCTGTCATCTGGATGATCGTCGTAGAACAAAGGTACGAGCCTGGGCCTGCGACGCGTGAGTAATTATAGTTTTGCTGTATACGAGCAGTATTAGAGCCTTAGTTTGTTTTTTCACGTCAGGAAGTTGGTTGCAAGCACCTTTATTGTGAAGCCGATCATCCAGGAGCTAGGGAGCGCGGTTCTCACACCGCGGTACCACCGTCGCTGAAAGTTGTGAATAAACGAGGTAAATTAACCACCCTGCAGAGCCGACGCAAAAAAAAAAAGATTGCATAGTATTTATTTAGTTTGAAACGTGTCGCGAGCGACGATATTGAAACAACACAGAAAGAAAAAAAATGTCAGAGGTTCGACATTGGCGCTTTGTATGATATATATATATATATACTATGTATATATACATGGAGACGGCAGGCTCTTTAAATCGACCGGAATATTCAGTTTATACCTATCGCGCTATCGATTATGTGTATGCGTTGCTCACAGATGGTGCATTTTTTTCGTAAAATTTGCAAAGAACGAATTTGACCTGAGGAAAAGGTAAAGAAATGAAAAAGGCTTAGCTCCTATGCGAAACGCAGCGACGCCACCGGTCTTCAAACAACACGGCGCCGTTTCGCACGGGAGACAAGTAGATGGCGCAGCGAACGTCGCCAACGAACGAGCATACGGCGCCGAGAGCCGTCACTTTAGCAGACATCCTTTCGACTCAAGAGCGGCTCGTGTTCCGCATGCGGCGACAGTCACAGGAACAGATACAGGCGCGGTAACAACGCGCGAACTGCAGTTCCTTGTCTGCTAAACTCGATGGCTCTCGGCGTCGTCTGCTCGTTCGTTGGCGGCAGTTGGCGTCGTGACCGCTTGCGCCATCTCATGTCTCCCAGTGCGAAACGGCGCCGTGTTGTTTGCAGACTGGTGGCGTGCACTGCGTTTCCATAGGAGCTAAGCCTTTTTCTTTCTTTACTTATTTCTCAGGTAAGTTCTGTTTATTGCAAATTTTACGAAAAAATGCACTATCTGTGGCAACGCTGCACATAAGTCGTAGCGCGATAGGTTAAGAAACCGAATTTTCACGGTCGATTTAAAGAGCCTGCCGTATCATATATATATATCATATATATATATATATAACCGGGAGCGACGGAAGGAACGAGGAAACGTCCGAAGGGTTTCCGAGTTTTTTCTTTTCCTGCCGAGACTCTCTTCCGAACCCAGTGGCAGCCACCGGCACTGCCACGCATCTCAGCATGACAAGAGAACAAGCCAAGGAGAAGGATGCCTCGTCGTCGAACGCGCCAACGCACTTGGCCGCCGATGACGGAGCCGCCCTCGTCCAACAGACAGGGGATGCCATTTCTGCCTCCTTCGCCTCAACCTTGGGAGCTGCCCCGCTTCCATCGTTGATGCCAAGGTCGGTCTCGCCCCACACGGCCAGCAGTCTCAACAGTCCCTGTCGCAGAACTCTTAGCGCGAGCTATTCGAACGTCAGCACGGTGAGCTCAAACATCTACAGACGCGCCAAGAGATCGCTTCTAGCATCGCCGGGGCCCTTTCCATGCTTCCGCCGGAGGCATGGCTTCTACGGGAATCATTTCTACGAGAGTCACCAACGCGATCCGACTACCTCCACTGGAGCCCCACCGCCCATTCCAGAAGCGAGGGTCTGTCAGGCCTACGACATTCTGCGCGACCTCGCCCAGAACACCAGAAGTTTGTCCACGAGAGATGTCCACGAGATCCGTCATCTCCACCCGTATCGGTTCTACTGGGATACCATGCTCACCGAACACCAGCACCTCATTTTCGATAGACTGGAACTTTTCCACGTCGTCGCCAGAGGGAACTAGAGGACGGCTATAGTATCCCAGACGTACAGGCTCGAGTCCGAGGTTTTCAGAGAGCTCCCCGACCAACTACCCAACCAGCCTCGACGCGGACGCCACACGTCTCGTGGTCCCGCGAACACCAGCTACCGCCCAGGCACCAAGTTCAAGAGGCCCCCCTAACTGTGAGTCCGGCAGCTACCCTGGGTCTTCAAAACCCACCAGTGCCGTAATCGACGGCACGGTCGTCTGCTCCTGGACGTTTTCCCGGTCGAGGACGTTCTCGCCCATGCATTTTGCGAAGCTGGCGTCTCTGCTTTTTCTTGCCCGTGCTTGATGATGGACCGAAGAAAACGACCCATTGGATCCGGACTCGACGGCCACCGCCGCAGAGCGAATCCTGGCGTGGCTCAGCAGGACCGACAGTGTCATCGCGCCCCACGCCGATGACGACTCCTTCGGCACGTACGATGGCGAGGAGGAAAACCACACCAACACAAAGGAACACACTACAAACAAACAAAGCGACGTCGAAGACTCCGATTCGGACCTGGGTAGCACTGCCTACAAGTCGAAAGCGATGGGAGCTCCGCCGCCAGTCCACCCGACCCAGTAGGCACCTCAAGTCGACTGGGCAATGTTTATTGAGGCATAGTTTTCACGGGCCGCCCGACTTCGGCGCACTTTCCATTTGCTGCATGAAGGCTTCTTGCTTTACGGCCCGCCCACATCTCCCTGACCAGGTCCCCACGATCGATGCCGCCATAACCAACATGTTGGCGGCATCATCGAACGCACGAGGTCTGTACTTCAACCCCGTCTTCCTCGTATCCAAGTCAGCCACCGAGTCCCGCTTTGTTTTGGACTGCGCCGCACTTACTCCTTACCAGGGTGTCGAACCGGAACCGAACCGAACCGAAAACCGGAACAGAACCGTTATTTTTAGCCGAACCGGAACTGAACCGAACCGAAATCTTCGCCGCCATCTTGGAACTGAACCGGAACCGAACCGAAAAAAATATAACGGTAACCGGTTCAAAACGGTTCAAGGTAATTTTTTTCTTTTTTGTTAGTATCACAAAATGAACATATGGGAATAAAAAATTGGTGGCTGTATTTCCATCTATTGATCAAATCGTCATATACAGAATTGCAATGTATGGTAAATTGTGGGTTTTCGTGGCACTTTTGTATTGACACTATGATTAACCATGTGTCACGTTGTCACGTGACGTCATGGTGTCAATATATGTTGTCAAGTAATGTCACGTGACCTCGTGACGTCACGTGACTCACTGCGTCAACTCGATTTAATTTGAGGAAGTCACTGGATGTATTAACCTTGTTGACAGCATGACGGAAGATGACATCACGATTTTGCACCGGGAGTCACGTGACATTGTGACGTAAGCGATTTTCATAACTCCTAGTCAAGTGCTCGGGTTCATGACAATCAGCATCGCCAAACATTCGGGTAACGGCTCATGTGAATTAAATATGATAATAGCCCAACTCTAACAATATCTGAAGCTCAGCCCAAGCTTTTGCTTTCCAAACCCTAGCCGCCTAGGGCATGACTGTGATGAACACTGGACGGTATATAATTAGCGTCAGATCACGTGGCCGCTTGTTCAAATTGCGAGTTGAGGAGGGGATCGACAACTGTCTCTTTCCTTTATTTTTTCTGCATCTGCTATTAGGGGAAAACTAATGGATGTTTCCGCAAGCTATCAACGTCAGGGGTTATTTCTTAACACTATTTATTGAAAGTACAAAAAAATATTGCAAGACCAATTTTATATTATTGAGGCACCCATATATTTTTTCGTTGTTGCTGAACTGCATCCGAAGGATGTCCCTGAGAATAGAAGTACTGAAATGACTAAATGCGACAAATTAATATGACGTTACATAGAACTACACGTGTGTACGGAAGGAATACCTAATAAAAAGATATTTTAGTGACCTCAGAGGGATAGCCGAACGTTGGCAGTCGCTGTAAGTCTCACACGAGCGTCGTTCTCAAGTTATTGCTCAAGTTTCGACCCTCTCTGTATTTTGCTTAAAGGAGCTATAGAAAGATTTTTATACATTACTAAATATGACTCAGGATCACTCCCTAACGTAATAACTGATTGAAATTGGCTTTGCTCCTTTTTTCTAGGCAATGGCAGTCGCCAAAAAATTAGAGAAATATGAGCATCGTTCATCCCCTCAACTCTGAGCCAGAAGCGGCCACGTGGCCTGGTGCCTATCTTATGCCGCCATTGTTAATCATACCCCCGCGCCGGGGGTTTTAAAGGAAGAAAACGCGTGCTGAGCTCGAGGCATTGTTAGAGTTCGGCTATTCTCATCACCTGCAGTGGTTGGACACGAGCCACTACCCAAGTGTCCGCCGAGGCATTGATTGTTACGAGCCGATGTACGGTAAACTTGGCTTCAGCGCGTTGGTAATAGATTAAAAAATATACAAAAAGTCACACAAAGAGGACGGACAGGACAAACATCTTTCGAAAGATGTTTGTCCTGTCCGTCCTCTTTGTGTGACTCTTTCGTATATTTTTGGATGTACGAGTGCTCACGCAGTTCTCCTGTCCAATCCATGAGCCGCGCTCGACTGTCGTCAGGCGGATGGTTTTGATCTCACAATTACGACATCAATTTTTGGGAAGACAAGACGAAAAGAAATAGTCTAATTTAATCGTCGCAATTTCACCGCGACAAAGAAGCTTCTGAATCAGTGGCGGTCTGTGCGAGTATACTTGGGCCAGACAGGACCAGTACGCCTCGGAAAAGTCATGAACATTCCAACCCGATATCGTTTTATGACCTCTTTAAACTTCACGGGGTGTAAAATAAAAGCAATGAAGGGTTGCGGTTAACAAGTGTCAAATAAAATTGTCGAATTAGCACACGCAAACGGAGGAGGCAATTCCTCAGGAATACTTTCAGCCTTTCCACTCTGGTCAAGAAGGAAGACCAGCGAAGATGTACTATGGTGGGAATGAAGTAATGGCCGGCCGCAAGTCGGCAAGCCAGACTGGAAAGGCTGGGGAGGTTGCCGCCATCAATGCGCGACGGCGGCAACCAGACAACCGGCAAGCGGGTTGTCTGGTTGCCGTTGTCATTTATAGATGGCGGAAGCTGTCTAGAGTTTAGTGGCATCATTTGTTTGCGGACGGACACGACACTGGGGAAACTAGTCCTTAACAGCTCCGCTGTATAAAGAAGTGCGTGTGTGTGTGTGGGGGGGGGGGAGGGGGGTTAAAAACATACTGTGTTGTAAAGGTTCCTCTTCCCTGCATCTTTGGCGCAGACCAAAAAGCGGGACCCCGGCAACTACTTTGTTTGCAAAAACGCTCTTGCCAAAAAGCAGCTTTTTGTCGTGCCAGACGCTACGCGCCGTTCCTCACGACGATGCACTAAGAATAATATTACGTGCCTTTCAATACTTGGCTTTCACTGAGCTTGAACCTCCTGCAGCGTGCCTTCTGCACCATCGAATTCGATTTTCTCAGCAAGAAGAAATCAGAATGGCCACCAGCCTATTGTGTGATGACGTCACGTGCATACCATGCTAAACAGTTCAGCTTTCTGGTGAAATGTGATGTTTGCAACACTAGCAATAGATGTCCTAATTGTAAAGTTGTGCAGTATTTATAGCAGTCTCGCGATGATATATGGCAGCCTAGAGAAATGTTAGAGCGCATGACTATTCCAGCATAGTGTTGTAAAGTGAGGCCCAAAACAAGTGCAGGTAAAACCGAATATAACATTAGCCTCCTAAGGCAGTATTTCGCGAAGTTTCGAGCTCATGCAAGCTGATGAAATGTAATTTGTACTAAGATTTTAAGATTCTTTGTCTGTCCTTCGCGCTATTTATGTAAAATTATGAATTTCATTGCGCGCATCTTTTTGCATCTTTTTTTGCAGTAGGCGTTCTGCAAGGGATTATTTGGAAAAATAACATTATTATCTCTCTCTTTTTGAACATTTCGTGTATTTGACTTCCAATCCATCATGTGAGCACAGAGTCCTTTTTGGCGTACACTGCAACCCGATGTTTCACACTGCCAATCAGCAAACAGAAAAACACTCTTACGCAAGACCCCACAGCTCGCGTAGTTTCGAGTATCGTCCATCCTCGTCGGTCTGAAGTGGTTATGTGAACTTTACAAAGTAAAATTTATTGATCATTATAAAGAATATATTTCATTGCTAACTGAATATTTGACAACATAAATAGGGGCCGACCACCCTAAAGCAATGCCCCCAAAGTATTTAAAAGGTGTTCTGCCAATCTTTTCCGGCGTTTTTATCCTCGACAGGCACGTTGTAAGTGATATGGGACGGCCTTACATACATTTCTGATTTTGAAGATAATTTAAATAACTATGTGTTCCTCACACATATCACCTCTCAAACGTATAGAAGTCTGTTATCGCCTCTTTTATGTGGTGAACATTACTTTTATGTGTCTGTGGGCTGGACAAAAACAGAAACAGGGCGCGCGGCGGAACTATGACGATTACGCACGCAAACCGTCCGAAAGTGTCCAATTAAGTAGCTGCCATGTCGAGTGGAACGTGAAATACTACTTCGTTTTACTTAACAAAAAAGATTCTTGAAGGACGCTTAAGCTTCGCCTTTAAAAGTGGAACGCGATAGCGTTAACGGGCTCCTTTGCATCGCATTCATTTGCCGCAAGCGTGCCTCGCGTGGCCAGTGAAAAGCGTCTGACTCGCAACCAAAAGGTCGTGGGTTCGAATCCCGCCTAAAATTCTTAACTTTTTTTCTTTAAGGCAAAGGAATTACTTTCGAAATGTGAACTCATTTGAGACATACGGCGACCTTTAATTCTCATCACATGTCATGTTTTAATCACTCTCATTTCACGCGTGATGTCACGTTTCACGTGAGCATTGTGGGTTGTTTGAAATGCTTGCGTGAGGGTATGTAGCTCTGACGTTGTGAACCTATCGACCAATCAGGATTTTCCAGTCACGCCACCGACATCGGCTTTTCTGCGACATGAGCTCCTTAACGCTATCGCGTTAAAATCATCAATTAGCAAAGGTGATGCTCATTTGCAAATTAAATTGACCGGCACCTTCTCAAGAACAAACCTCAACAGCCAGGCTATGCCAGCTTATTCTGTATAAGAAAATGTTCACTTGGGCAAGCGCTATTTTGGGTCACTGCAGATTCGATCTGAGTACGAAGGTGCGTATAGATTAGAGTGAACAATTGCGATTACTTCTTGCTGCATGATTAGTCGCATGCATGCGGTGCTGAGTGTAAACAATGTTTGGTTAGAACAACAGACATTTGGATTGCCGCTTGGTGTTTCTATTAAAAATAGACTGAAAGGAATTATCCTAAAACTTTTGTTACATTTTGAAAATTTCATTGCTTTTAGCTTAGTTGTGTCGTCATCATATACATATTTATTGTGAAGTGTATTTCGTAAACCTTATTTCATGATATATATGGCCACGAGGTGCTCATTTCATAATTTTATGTGATGTAATTAATTCCTTAGTTCAAGGACACAATCACGATTTCACTTTTAATACTGCAACACAAAGTTGTACCAATCACGGGTATTTTAGGCGACCTACCAAACTTCGCGACAACATTTTATACCGTGTAAATATATCAGCTTGAACTTTAGAATTTTACTTAAACACGAAGAAAGGACAATAAAATACAGTATAGTTCTAAATTTCAAGCTGATCTATTTACAGGTATGTACCAACAAGCCTCAACTCTTTACCATTGTACTTAAACATTTTGATTCAGGTAAAATATATGTTACTGGTAAACAAAGGGATGTTGAGTCGTATGAACACGACGTTATGTATGTTAATGTAGATTTTCTCCTACTCTTGCGTCGAAATTAAATAACGGAATTTAATATTTTTGATACCCCCAAAACAAAGTAAATTGCACGGACGCTTGAAGAAACTACATAGTTAAATCGTTTCACGGCGTATATAGTGTATATTGCAAGAACAACGCGGAAAATATATTCTCAATTTAGCGGTTCAAACCGGTTCGAACCGGTTCGAACCGGTTTGAACCGTTATTTTTTGCTCCCCGGAACTGAACCGGAACCGAACCGAAAGCCGTGAACCCGAACCGGAACCGAACCGATAAAAATTTCGGTTCGACACTCTGCTCTACCTCCAGGCACCTCAGGTCCGCCTGACTCCGCTACCCCAGGCCATCAAAGTAAACCTCCTCCCGCCTCAAGCGTATCTGGTGAAGCTCGACATTGCCGAGGTCTTTTACCATATCGCGCTTCATCCCTCCTCCCGTAACCTGACAACATTTAGAGTAGGCCGCCGTTACCACCGTTTTTGCCGTATGACCTTCGTGATACACCCGGCGCCGTTTTAAGGCAGCTCTTGGCAGCAACCATGTCGCCAGGGGAAATGCGCGCGCGTGGACTCTGGGGTTGGTCTCACATTGACAACTTTTTGTGCGCCCGTCCCGACCCAGACAGGTTGGTGTCTACAGTGCGCCTCCTCGTGGAGGACTTGCTGCGGTCGGGATTTCGTTTAAACCTAAGCGACACGAGCAGAGCGCACGCGACGCATGGGTTTTCTTGGGTTCAGGCTCGACACAGCCGATGACACCATTTCGCACACGCCAGAACGGCTCTGAGCCGTTCTTCGCGTCCTCCGCTCGCTGGAGGCGCTCTAGGGGGCGGCGGGCTACTTGGCATTTTACTTTCTCTCTATAACTCTGGGCTTTTTCTTCTTCGTCCCTCGTTTGACAAAGTTTCAGACCAAATTTCTCTTTCACTCAACCGGCTCTCCCTTTCTTCTGCGTGTTTGGCTGACTTTGCCGCACTGTCTACCGCTCCCCTTTTTCCCCACTACCCAACTGCGCATGAGCAGATGCCTCCAGATTCGGTTACGGCTTAGATGTTGGGGACTGCGAGCAGGCAATAATCGCCTCTCTGCCGAGACCAATATTCCTTCGGGAAGGATTTGCCGTGTTGTGGGCGCGTGTATTGGCTTATACTTCGTTTCACCTTATGTTGTACCGCAGCGGAGGCTAGCAGCGCGAGCTCATAGCGTTGGCAGCTGCTCTTAAGTCACGATAGCTCGTGCCGCCGAGATCCGCCCCAGAGCAAGGAGCTCGCGCTTGTGGCCTTTTCTACGGTGCATGATAAGGTGAAACAGAGTATAGAAAAGAGCACTTCTGCACACGGAGAACAGAGCTTTCGCTCTCGCGCAGCGCTATGGCCATGGACCAGCTGCCTTGGGCTATTCCCTGTGCCATTTTTATTTATTTATTTATTTATTAACATTTATTGAAAAGCTCAGGAAACTGTTTAGACGTTTCCTTGATTCGTCCGCCGCCCTCTGCACGAGAAGGAAATGATGCCTCGCGCTGAGAGCGCGAGGACTCAATGGTCCGCCGGCTTGCCATCGCTTGTCAAGCCCACAACGGCAAGTCGGCGGGGCTCATGACCGGCGGTACCCATTTTATTGAGATATCTTTATTAAGAAAAAGAAGAGAAACGGCACTGGCAATAGCCCAAGGCAAAGCTCGTCCATGGCCGCGGTGCAGCGCTAGAGCCAAAGCTGTGTTGTCCGCTTGTAGAAGAGTCCCTTTCTCGCCAATGCACGCGCACCAGAACGCGGCGAGTCCTTCCCAGAGGTATATTAGCCTCGGCAGAGGGGCTATGCGCTGTTGGGTAGCGGGGAAGGTGGAGCGGTGGGCAGTGCGGCAAAGTCGACCAAACACGCAGAAGAAAGGGAAGTCAGTTGGGTGAAAGAGGAATTTGGTCTGGAACTGTGTTAAACAGGTGGATAAAGAAGGAAAAACCCAGAGCCATAAAGAGGAATTCAAAATGCCAGGTAGCCGGGGCCTGTATAATATAATATAATATAATATTTAATATAATTATAAGTATAATACAAGCACACCCGACAGGACATTGGGAGGCCCAGAGTTCAAATCTTGGCTCCGCAATTTATTTTGGCTTTCGGCGGTTTCGTAAAACATTGATTCATTCGATGAAGTACTGTTCATTCATCTGCATATTTTCGATATATATATATATATATATATATATATATATATACAGTATAAATAAGGTACGTCCGCGCTTTATTTTCAGTTTTTTGCGTCCACACGTTTTTTTAGTTTCTCTTATATATAAATGCACCATTTTTCTAGCGTCACAGAATCAGCCAGCGAGAGACGTGCGCATCGATAACCATAGGCAATAGCTTGGAAATAGCAAACATGACGTAGGTGTAACATGGCACAACAATGAAGACTAGGGAAAGGAACGAACAACGCATGACATATTTTTGCAGCTTTCTGTGTTGTTTCTGTGTTGTTCGTTCAGCTTCTTAGTCTTCCTTCTTTTGTGCTACTGAATTTACATTATGTTTGACTTTCACCAACTAGCCCAGCTCTCAATTTTATTACTTTATTGCACTTAGCAGTATTTTACCAGAGGATGGCTATAGTTCTGCTCCTTCCGTCAGTGTGGGCGAAGACTCGTCTGCATGTATTAGGTTGAAATAAACTATAGCAACGAGAAGGTGCGAATGGCTCTTCCAGAACTCAGTGGGAACTTTCTTAGGGTTATCTACAAATGCTGCCCAAGAACAAAGTAGAAATATTTTTTTTCAATTTTTTTTTTTATATAGAATGCGATGATCCCCAAGTAGCGGAAGTAACACGGATGCTCGGGTATCAAACCATAGAATGTAAGTAGATGTAGTGAACAAGCGTTGGAGATAGAAATGTGTGCAACTTTTGACCAATTAGAAGTATTAAGACGTTTCTAAGCTCCTTGAATTTCACGTTGTTGGATATGTGGGACTTTTTTAAACCGTTTATTATAAAACGGCTGTCTAGCATTCCAATTAAACACATTATTGGAAAAACCGAAATAAACCGGTTTTTGGGAACGTGTAACCGGTAACCGAAACCGTAAAAATTGAAACCGTAAAAAACCGAAACGAAACCGTTATCAACAGGAAGCGGTAACCGTAACCGTAACCGAAACCTTTATTTTTCGGTTTGAGTCCCTGGCTTTTGTACCAGTGAAAGCTATGGAACATAGAGATTGCATAAAGTGGGGAAGAGGGAAAGGTGAAACTTCTCTATAACATCCTTTACCACTCTACCTCGCGCGGCCGCGCGGTAGGTTGATGAAATAGTATGGAATGAATACAAGCTTCCCAGCGACTACCTCCAGGAGTTTATTGATTTTAAGGTATCGACATTTATCGAAGCAACACTTGTGTGAACTTTTGTCGTAGAACAAATTAGTATTCCCAGCAGTAATGACACCAACGCCAAATACAACTGAAGAAAATATTAATTGATAGAATAGCGTTTTTTTGTACAGCATATGTTTACATCCGGATATTATTTATTTATTTTTAATAAAAAACACTGCGAAATTAATATCCTAATTTTAAAAACTTCAGAATAAAAAAAGAAATCCGATAAACTTTGAATTTTTGGCAAAAAATAAACTCCAAAGACACCCTCCGAATTCGACAAAAATAAACTCCGAAAACACAGAACCCTAACAATGATGTCAGTTGCAGGTTTTCTACATTGTGAAATGAACGGAAATGAAAATCGTAAGATAGAAGATAAAAAGTCAACGAGAGAAAGATAAAAAGGGAGAAAGAAGAAACGAAAAGAAACACCGGTGTAATAGATAATATAAAAATAAAAATACAAACTAAAGTACGTCATGTCGTGTCACTTCCAATTTGACCTCACCTAAGCACGCTACAGCTTCTCTTGTAATAGAGTACCTTTTAGAAATTTCAGGAGAGCTTCCATGGCTTTATAGCCATCTGCTACAGATATCCATGGACCAAACAAAATTTGAATGATTATCTTCTGTTCATTGCTTAGTCTCAGGTGGGTCTTCATCGTCTCCCTTTCGCAGTTGTAATCAGTGCATTCCAACAATACGCGTTGAATAGTATTTTCATTTCCGCACGCTGAACATTTGGAAGACTTGATCTTACCGATTTTGTAAATATAGCTTTTGGTGTACGCAACATTGAGATTCAAACGATGTAGGACAGTTTCAGTTCTTCTTTGAAGTCCTCGCTGAACCCAAAATTGAAGCTTAGGATCAATTTTGTTTAGATATACGTACTGATAACTATGAGTTTCCCAAAGGAAAGACGCTATTTCTTGACTGATTTTTCTAATCAAGTCATTTCCATCAGATCTAGAGAATAAAATTGAGACAGTAATAGTGCCTTCGTGTGCGTCTCTAGCAGCTTTGTCAGCGAGAACATTTCCAGTTGTAACACATAGTGACCAGGAATTCATTGTAATCCAGGTCACACAGTGGCTAGGAATCCATTGTAACCATAAAGTGGCGCCTTAATTGGCATGGCGCTTGGCGAGCTGCTTCCAGAATATCACGTGCGAGTTGAAAATATGGGCTGCGTTCTTGTACCGAGGAAAGTTTGCAAAGGACAGGTTTCGAGTCCACAAAATAGTTCAAAAACTTGGACTCTCAGCTCTCGCCTGCGCGATAGCCCTCGTATCACAGCGAGCCCTGACGCTGTTGAAGATGTAACGTGACTCAAACTTGCTTTTATGCATGTGTCTATGGAAGGAAGGTAGACTCCCAAAGTTGATGATGTTGAGAGTGTATAACCGTCAGTGAAGGCATGTCTGAATGAGGCGTAAGTTTTGATGTATATAAGCAAGTACAATCTGGTTGATCACAGGAACGGGTGTTGCTTTTTTCAGATGATTCCTAGAACAGATGTTTTAATTTCCAAGTGGGGGTACTTCTTGGACGTTGGATACCTTGGAATCGCCGCCGCTTCAAAAGATGTGGGAAAGTAGTCCTCTGAAAGTTTGACAACTTGCGCGAAACCGTGATGAGCCTTTTTGTTTCAACATTTCTTAGATGGTGCTTATATGCTCGCGTTTTATGGTGAACATGGACTCGTAACGTTTCTTGCGTTCTTACGATGGCCTGCGATACCGCTCGGGCTTCGGCAAATGGTCCCAAATTTGAGGCGCATTTCGCAGCCCTAAGCACGTGCGAAGAGCTTGTGTTTCTTTCAAAAGATATCCTGAGATATTATACATAACAGGCAGCCTGTAGGGCAGAAGTCAGACGAACAATGCAATATATAGAGTGAGTAGTGCAGAGATAGAGCATCCCCATTGAGTCTCACTTATCATTATGATCACGTTAATGAATGAGGAGAGCTTTTTCTTGAAGCGCCTTACATGAGGGTTCTATTTAAGCTGGCGATCGAGACTGACTCGCAGAAAGGCATGTTCCGCGACATAACGAATATTCTTTCCGTCTATCAAAATTGCGTATTTTTCCGGTTTTTTTTTTTTGGCAAATACTATTGTCGTTGACTTGTCCGGAGATATGTAAAGACCACAATGGCGAAGGTACCGTGCAGTAATGTTAATGGATTTCTGGCTCGGTTTATGGGACCGACTGCACGCCCAGAGACATATTTCATCAGCGTATAGAGATAACGTGAACCGTTTTCGGAAGTATTTTCAGTAGACCTATGAGGCAAATGCTAAAAAGCATGGGACTGAGAACCCCTCCTTGCGGTATTCCCTATTGATATTATGAAGATCAGTGTCGCCGTCTTGTGTCGATATATAAACTCGCCTTTCTTTCAGGTAGCTCTCAATTCATCGGTGTACGCGTCCCCAGAAACTAATGTCCTTTCGATCTTGTAGAATGGCCTCATTTTCCACACAATCAATGCTGATTTTATGTCGACAGATACGGCTTTCGTTACCTTGTTGGGTGCTTTCGTTTGTTCGATGCTAGTCGCTAAATCAATAACGTTGTCCATACTACTTCTGCCACGTCAAAGTCCATTCATGGATGAAGGGTATACATCCCTATTTTCTAGATCCCACTCCATACGGGCGAGCAGCATTCGTTTATTACTTTCACCACGCTGCTCGTTAATGCAATAGCCCGGTACGAGTTAATGTCTAAAGGGGATATTTCAGGCTTTAAAATTGGTATTACACGAGCAGTTTTCAATCCTTTGGTATTGTACCCGCTTCCCACGAGGAGTTAAATAAATGCAGCAGGGCTGTTCTAGCCGACTCCCCAAGCGGCGTAAGGCTAAATATTGTACACCATCCGGGCCCGGGGATGACCTAGTGTTAGACGTAGCGAGTGCTTTATCAAGTTCCTTGATGGTAAAGTATGCTTTCAGTAGCATTGCGTGCACTTACAGGGGCCACCCGCTGCATTGACACCGTGATCGGTAATTGAAGAGCAGGAGGTGATCTTGATGCAGAACTCGTCGCCGCTATAGCCATTTGGGAAAAGTGGCAGAATAAGCTGATGGCCCAAAAGGGACAAATTTGGTGTGGCCTTACACTCATACTTCGCATTATGTGCCATATTCGAGAGAGTGGCTTTCTCAGATCGAGGGAGGCACTACGCGACCTCTAGCGTCTCTTCGAAATCTTGTCCAAGTGCCGCTGTACGTGTTTTTGCGCTCGACTGGAAGCCCGAACTTGCTCAGTATCTTTGGTTTTTCTTGCCCGGCGTTCAGCCCGTCGACGAATGGCACGAAGGCGCTCATATTCTCTATCGAGTGAAGTTTGAGAGTTTGTCCTGTTAACAGTTTTGGCCGCACCAGACGTTGGAGAGGTTATAGCCGCAAACAAAACTGCTTTGCTAGGTTAGCGTAGGGCATGCAGATTCCATTTTAGTTTTGACGATATCACAGCCCGTATAAGACATTGTGGTACGCCGCTTCAAACAGTGAAACCTTGAATCTTAATATATGTCGGTACATGATCACTACCGCAGGTTTGAACGTCCGCGAACCACCTTGTTATCCCGGAAAAGACGAAGATACAAAGGAAATATCTAAAGGACTACTCAAAGATGCACCTTTAAAACGCGCTAGAGTGCCATCGTTGAGTATTATAAGGCCATGTTTTAAAGCAAGGACAAATATTACTTGTCCTCGAGTATTATTTTTTCTGCTTTACCATAATTCGTGATGACTGTTAAAACCGCCCGTCGGAATATGAGGTGATGGGGTTTGCTGTAAAATTGTATCGAGCCTATGAACGTTGAAGGGTGCACGAGGAGGTGTATAGCCAGTAATGATTGTGAAGGAAACGTCTTCATTAGTTATAGTCCCTGCAACCGTACTTATTTGTAGGGTGTCGCGAGATATTATGCTCAACAAAGGAGGGTTCATTCGATACGCCGAGTAAAACACTGCTTAGTTAATTTCTTCGGTGGGAATAAAACAAAAGTTCGTATCTCTATCACATGACGTTGTGGCTCACCCGTCACTTTAAAATTGGAATAATTGAAAAATTATACTTTATACAAACTGTCGGAAGTCCGCAGGCCGATTTCGAAGACCCCTAGCGTTCCATAGTGAAGTACGGTGGCCTCACCGCGAAGTTTCTCTAATGACACCACAGCATGACAAATGAAAGCACGCCATCAAGCAGGGTTAGTATTGCTTGAGATATAAGAGAATTCCATGAACAAAGAATATTCCGAATAAGGTCGTCGGCTGTTTGGAGCTTGACTCCAAAGATAGACGGTTGATCAACTGGAGGGGCCTTTGATTTCCCTACTTACGCTAAGTCTTTTCTTCGGCTTCTTTGTGAGAACTCGAGTTTGTGGGAGGCGGTATTGGAAATTCCGCGTGAATCCTAAGCTGCAAGCCTCTTTGTTGCCCATGTGTCTTGGTCCGCACCACATTTGACGGTTGCTTCGACGAAAAGTGTCGTTGATTTTGGGTTCGGTTCTGTTGATCTCCCACATCCTGCCTTGTTTCGGTAACATTTATTTTGGAATGACCTTCGGACATCTGGTTTTTTGATGACAGTATAGTCGCCTTAGCGGTTGCATAGCCAACCTCAGCCTCGCTCTTGTACTAACTTATTCTGTTTCCTCATTGGTACCCAGGAGCATACGCGATGTCGAGTCGTGCGCTTTACCGCAGTTCGTGCAGAAGGGCCTGTCCGCTTGACACTCGCTCCGGTCACGTGGGCTCCACCGACAGCGAGGACAGCGGGATTCGTTTGTGCAGGCGGTTTGGACATGTACAACGCGGCGACATTTCCAGCAACTGACGCGGCTTCTCGATGTACGGCTGCAGCTTGTACCTTGTGCGTCTATACCATCACGTAGTCTGGTAAGGAGTCCGTGCTGAAGTTCACTTTGACGGACTCTGATGTTTCCCAGTCGATGTATTGAGATAACGGGTGCGGTTGCACGAACTGCCAATTGAAGTTCGGCTTTGGTCAAGTCCACTGGCACCTCGTAGTTCAACTCCAGCCGCCAGTTCCCCGCGGAAGTGGTTAATAGGCAATGGCAGGAATTCCGAACTAATGAGGTGAGTCCAAAGAGTGCTTTCGTGAAGTCCGTGTTTCTTGTGTCTATTGCCAGCAAGTTGAGCCTTCGGTTTGGCCAGACCAAGATGACACCATCTGGAGCGGTCATTTCTATTTTCTCGATGATTTTCATCGGGTGAATTGCTGCGAGCATGTTGGCTGGATCCTTGGGCTTGAGTATCACCGTAAAGCGAAGATAAGCACGCTTCGGAGTCACGACTGTCTTGTGACTTGACTCGGAGTCTGATGTATGCTGAGGCTCTGCGCTTCTTTCAGCCCTTAGGAAACTGAATTGTTTCGAGGCTGGCCTCCGGATTGTCAGGAATACTCTCCTAGTAAGAGACAGTGCTTGAAACGCTTGACATACCCGATGATTCGTGTTCCATTTCGGTACACGGGGCGCCTGGCCGGAAGGAGGCTCGCAATGGTCGGTGCCCAGGGTGTCACAGGTGAAGATCGTTTTTGCTTTTTTTGATCCCAATAGCGAGGAACTTGAATAAAATCAAAATAGAGCGAGACGATCTCGAAAACCACGAAGATGGGTCCGGATTCTTTTTTCTTTCTTCTCGTTAAATTCTTGGCCTACCTATAACAGATATTGAGAAAGCACTTCATTGGGTATTTTAATTCGCACGATGACATTTTAGGCGTCTGGTGTAAACATCTTTAAGGACCGATCAGCTAAAGTATAGTGCGCTATGGACAAACGTTGCCCAGTGGTTTGAAATGGAAATTTTGAGACCCTCAACAAAATCTTTTTTTTTTTTTAGTTGGCACTTTTTTTGTGATGTAGTCCGGCCGTGACTGATTTGCAACCTGCTTGAACTACGACAGCAATCCGCACGAGATCATCTTGGTCACCTCCTTTCCTCTTCCCCACCTTCCCGAACACCACGTGTCTCGAATTTGCCCCACGCTGAAGTTATCAGATCGCATATCCTGATTTTCGTGGCATCGAAAATGAAGTGATGTGAAGATGTGCCAAAGCCGAGGATGTGGCACCTTTTGTTTTATGTTTTTCTGCTACGTGGCAATAAAAGGCACCTGTTTACGTACTCCAGATCTGATAACTTACTTACGTACACCCCCCCCCCGCTGGATAGGGTCCCCCATCTGCCAGCGAATATAGGAGTCTGACATCCATGGCTGGGAATCCTGGTTTTGCTTCTTTTTGCGTTTGCGTCTGAGTCGTGGCTTAGCCCGCTGCTTGTTGCCAGGCTTCGTTTGCCCCATTCTAGCAACTCCGACATAGCTTTCACGAAAGGGAACACCGGTAGCATCCACCGGTAGCGTCCGCACCGGTTATTTTCTTCACTTGGCCGATTTGCGCGACCTGCCTGACTGAGGAAAATGCCGAATAAGACACACTGCTTGTGTCGTTACTTATCGTATTATTTAGCCTGTTCGTGGCGTTTTTTATTTTAATTTGCTGCTACCTCGCGTACCGGGGATGCGTACCACGGAAGTGGAGTCGGCGTGTCCTTCACCAAAGAGAGGATCTGTTTTTATCTTTCCACCGTTCGCCAAAACCCACACTACCGCCTGCTCGCGGCAACAAAACGGCGAAAAAGGAAAGGAAGGCCTGGATCCCAAATACAGTGCAAATAGTGAAGCACCCCGAAAGCAAAAGCCTTTCCGCGGGCGCTTCGAAGAGGAGTAGATTTGACGCCCCACGCCGAGAGTTCAAATGCCAAACAGGCCGCCGCGCTAACCCGGGCCTGAGTGCCGACATTGATCGATGCCGGCGACTTTGCCCGGCGCAGCGCCTAACGAACCGCTCCCGGGGAGGTGCGGTTGCTTTTCGGCTCCTTGCCAATTCCGATTCGCTGCCGTCTTGGGCGGACTCCACTGCCGGGCTCCCGCAAGAGAGCACCCCACGCGGCGTGGGCCGTCAGGCCGAAAGGACTGCTTGGCCGTGGCCCCGGGTTCCAGGAGTTTCAGCCGGGGCTGCTGGTCTGCCCCGATCGTCGGGCTTGCATTGACGCACGCTTCGGGCGACGCTACCAACGAGCTATTTGGAGCCGTTCGTTATCACCCGCCGAGAACTTTACCACATTATATTTGCAGCCGTGATGTAAGCATGGAATAGCAACAACAAAAAAAAAAGATTAAATCACTTGCCGTATCCTTGCAAATCGACTTCCCGAAAGACGCTGCAAGCTTCTGCACGCCACTGCCGTGTTTAAACTTAGCTGTCGAGTGTTCATTAACACGGTGACGTCGTGGGACGTCATGACGTCATGTTGCAATGTGACGTCATGTGACACAAGCTTTCCGCTAAGATTGGCTGCGTGTTTACTTCCACCACGCTCGCACTGTGTCGTCAAACCTCATATGGTCAGTTCCTGAGCTATTCGTTGGTACGCATCTCGTAGAAAACATGGGCTCAGGTTCTGCTGCTTTCACGAGTTAAAATAGAGCCAATGAAACAACAGGAGATCCCGCATTTGGTTTGGAGTTACTGAGCCTTGGCCCGGGTGTACACGTACACGGAATACACACTGGATGCGCTGCGGGGAAGCCTCGCTGATAACAATTAACTATTGCCCCTAATCAGCGCGAGGGCCTGCCTTTCTGGGTACACTCGTATATGTTTATTCATTCGTTTGCATGCTCTCGTGGCCCCGAGGCATTCCAGAGAAGAGTTGTTTTAATACAGATGTCCATAGCGCGACGCTGGATAAAGCAGATAAGTCACCGGTGCTTTTTCAAGCTATTTTTTTTTTATTGTGAAGGGGTTGTCATCAAAACTGCGTGTTACGTGAAGTGCTACACTGGGAGGCACTAATCTAAGCGATAAAGTTTGGTACCAACCAATATCTTATCGAAATAAAATGCGAAAAAGAACCGACGTCGTTGTCGAGGCCAACAGCGCCCAAGGCCCTGGTGGCGAGAAGCTGCGCCAACTTTTCTCTTCTCTCTCTCTGTCTCAGAAGCAGGGCAGTCGAACAAAAGAAAAGCAGCTCGCGTTTTTTGTTCTTGTTTTTTAGGGTGAGCGCGTTGGTACTGAATAAAGAATTTTCAAAAAGTGACTACACGTAGAGCCCAGAACACGGACAACACAGCACGACAGGTGTTCCGAGCCTTCATGTCTAATTTCTTTCGTAAACTTTTTTCGGCTGCGACTATTCGGCCCGTTGCTTAAAATAAGTTTCTATGTTATTTCCACGTTCGTTGACGTCTTTCCCATAAAACTTCCATAAGTGTTTCTCTGAAGTGAATTTTATGCGATTTCGCTTGTGAAACGAACTACTGCGTCCTTTTGGCGTTTCCACGGCAAAAATGTTTGACTCTTCCTTTTGACGTCCCCCTGCCAAGATGGCGGTTGGTTTTCCACCGTGCAGAGGTGTCGCTGTGTCACAGCCGTATAGCATGCCTTTTAGCCAGCTCAAAGAGTCAAGCATGCATCGACAAAATATTGCGGTGTGTTTATGTTAATACGGCCTAGAACCTAGCCTTCCTCAACGGGCGACTTGTCTCTCAGCTGTACGACGGGAGGCCCCAGCCAGTGCAGTACAACCGCTAGCCTGGGGCCTTTAACGTGCACCACGCAGTGGTCGGTACACGACCGCACGCCGGTACGATGCTCATCCAGATAGATTTCGAGGATCCCACAAGAAAGGGTGACCTGAATATCGCTTTCCTTTGCTTGCACGCAACGAATGTGCTATGCCACATGAAATCACGAATTTCATTTGTCTGCTTCCACTATGTGGGAGCGCTTCTTCAAAGTCTGCGAAGTCTCGCTTTAACCGCGTCTGCCTCTATTGGACAGGTCTGTCATTTTCTTTCTCTGTTCTTTTGGCTGTGTACGACCGGTGTGCGGTGGAGTTCTAAACGATCGGGACGTAAAATAGAAAGAAAGTTGTGAATTCGAGACATATTGACTCCCTGGTGTCTCTGGACAGGTGCAAGCGAACAAAATGTGAGCAGAGGTTTTCGGGACGCAGTATTTGGCCCTATAATTGCTCCTGCGTAATTCAAAGACTTCAAGACGCTTTGCAACGCCAACTGTGAGTGGGCGCCGCCATAACCAACCTTCAGTTTTAGCTCCTGTTATTCCGTTTATTTCACTAGATCATTACCATAGCAGGCCAGGTTATTGTTATCTTAGGAATCTAATCGTGTCCTCCCCGGCACTGGACTTTGTAAAGGCTCGTCAAAGCCCGTTTCGGCGGCCTGGTATCTCGGTCAGCAATGGCCGCTGTGATCTGGCGCGACGTGCGGAAGCGTCTACAGCGGTATCGAGAAATTCAGAACTGATTTAGAACTATTCGTCTCCAGGCAGCGAAGCGTGTGGATAATCGCCCGACGTTTGGTGTCGGAAAACGCGTGGATCTCGATGAGCCATGACGCCGACCGCACGACGACCATTCCTCGACTCACCATCTCCTGCCATGCCCGTCGTGGCTCTTCCAAATTCAACGGCTTGATGGCGTCGAAATAAGCTGGAAACCACTTTTATTACGGCATGCGTCCAAATAACGCGACAGCTGTTTCGACAACGACCGTCAGAGGTATTTAATAAACACGTTCACGTCTACAGGAAGAGACGTCACGGACGTGAAAATAATACCCGCATTTATTTGGCAATGGCCGTCGAAAATGGACGCTGGCATTTACGTTCACCTTCGCCACGAGAGGCACAAATAATTGAGTTGCGCGTTTGTTTCGAAAGCCGGAGGTTTGTCGGCCCCCAATGGGCGCTCGGCGTCGTCGCCGCGCACGAGAAACGTAGCCAGCGCAGTACTGGCTACGCTATACCTCGGGCTTCTTAGACCCGAACCACGCAGTAGTGATGCACGACCGCACGCCGGTGTACGATGCCCATCCGGATCCAAACGGGAAAGGCAGCAAAAACCGCGGAGGAGTTTGCGACACACTCGCGCGAGTCTCCTCGTTTCTGCAGAGTGCTGTGGCGAGAAAACGCGCCCTCTGGCGGCGGCGGTGCGGCTGTCGCCCACGCCGTCGCGCCATTCCTCGCCATTGTGTCCCCAGGTGCGTATGCCTAATGAGTGCAGCTGCGGGCCGCTGCGAGTCGCTGGCTCCTGCCAGGCTCTGGCGAGAGCCGGGCTTCTGCTCCTCACGACCCGGCCTTAGAGAGGCACCATGGCGATGCGCTTGTTTCCGCTACTTTTCATCCCCAAGATCCCGCAAGGGTCGCGCGCCAGTTCCCCCTCACGCCTTCCACCGGGCGGATCCGGAAACCCGCTTGCACGAAATGCGAAATAAACGAAAAGTATAGTAGCGCACTGTACGGGTAATATAGTGACGGTTTACCTCTGTTTCACCTGGGATCGATGTAAACGCGCTGCTTGCGAACAAGCTTCTGTTCCCATACTTGCAGTGAGGACCGCTTTTCGTGCGCACAAACCAGAGTCGCGTGAGCTGAGTCGTTTACGTATGCGCCGCGCCGACAGCACCGCCATTGCACCGGCGGTGCGTCACAGCCACTGATGGTCGATACATGGTGGCTGGTCGTGCACTCGAACTTAACGACTGTTGCTGTTGAGATACCGGATGCATAGGATTTTTTTGTTCGTATGAATCAAAGTGTGTGTGGAAGGGACATGCTATCAAAAAGTATCGAGGGGCTGTATATCGAAATGGCCATCGTCTGGATGCTCGACGTAGAACAGCACTACGAGGTTAGATCTCTCCGACGCTGCAGTGACTCTATAATCTTGGTACGTACGGACTATTGAAGAGAAACATGTTTTTATCATGTATACGGAGGTGACAGCAGTATCTTTATTTTGAAGCGGAGCATCTGCGAACTGAGGCACGATATATTGTACGCGCGCGGTTCCTACGTCATTGAAAAATCACGCATACGCTCCGAGTATAAGGTTAGTGCTAGGGCTGTGACAATCGATCGATTAACCTGTCGATTTATCAGATTAACGCTTTAGTCGCGATTACGTTTTTAACCGGTTAATCACTAAAATTTTGACGAACCAAAAGAGCGTAAAAATTAGATGCCTTCACCATGCAGACATGGACGAGTACACCCGTATGGAAGGCAAACTTTAGATAAAATGTAAACTTAGTAAACTGTAGGGGTGAGATTCGTAACTCTAGACAATCGCAGAAGGTTACCGTGTCCCACCCACTTGGATGCCGTGCGAGACGTCCGTTTCTGTTCAGCAGAGACCATTGTGAACAATCAATCGACGTCGCTCTTGTCGAGAGTATCAACGAACCTCTTTGACTCATGCAGCTGAAGTATGGTAATTGTCTGTTTGGTGTCTTTTGGTCGTCCTCAACTACACTTCGAGGAGTTGATTCATAGTTAAAATTTTACATTGCGCCGTTTTCACGTATTCAGGAAAAGCAAAAAAGAAAAAGAAAAAGGAACGGTAATTTTGTGTTTCTCAGATTGATTATTCATGAAGTGAACAGACCGATTAGTCGATTCATTAATCGATTACAGAATTAGCCATTAATCGGGTTAAAATTCTAATCAACGCAGCCCTGATTAGTACACTGTTATACATAGTGTCGCAGACGTAGCCGAAGCTAGGAGGTAAGGATCAACACGAATCAAGGCAGACATCAAAAGCGCAAGTCCCTAAGCCTTTTTTGTTTGTGACATGATTCAGCGTTGATAGAGCACGTACTCGAACATGACGAACACCACAATGTGCGCATTTTCACGCTGTATGATTGGTACCATCAGCTCGGGGCGTCGGTCACGTCTCTAAGTTTTTCTAGGGAGATCTTTTTAACTATAGGCCTAACTTTCTGGCCTTTTAAAGCCTGCTTCACACGTTTCAGTGCGATCGACTACCTTGCAACCACTGATCACGATAGCTACTCCGATGGCAAGATAACGCAGGGTTCCCTTTTTTTGGCAAGTACCGATTAAGCTCCGAAAATTAAACTCCGAGCCTGTTTGATCAAAATCGTGAAAAAGTGAAATACTCCCAATTGGAGCTGTCCCCGAATAAGAGAAAAGCCCTTCCGGGAAGAAAGCCTTTATCTAAAGCTTTATCTCGTGTTGACCGGGAAGAAAGTCCGCAGTGAACCGTCCGCAGGAGGCGTCTTTCTATGGACCCCTACCTTCTGTTATCGGTACCTGTCTTGTACCCGTTACCGAAAAAAAGTAACCGATTCCAGTTACGATTCCTTTATTGAAAAAGTATAACTGGTTACGGAAATCAATTACTGCATCAGAAAAGTGATTAAAAAATTACCAGAAAGTAATTTATTACTTTTCACGTTACGCTTTTTTTAAACTTTTTAATACGAAATTCGGCACTTATGCCGCGACAAACCTGATTGTAGCAACCAACACAAAGAACGAGGCACTCTCGACAGTCAAAGCGTCGCTGAGCGCGTTGACATTCTAATCTTTCGGGTATTGCAATATATTTTTTCTTTTAGTTGTTTAGGGGTCAAATTAATGTGTCAATGTATGTGCAACATGACGAGTGACGCTCGAGATGACAGCGATTTCTTACGTAAAAAAAGAGAAAAACTCAACTCAACCATTTTAATTTTTTCGGAAACATAAAGTTGATTACTACATTGATTACAAAAAATAATAATTGAATCGCAGCGAACGCTACGGCGAAAGTAGTTGAAGCGTTAAAGAGATACAATAAAATGTAATTGATTACAAGTAATCAGTCACTCGTTACGGGCAAGTCTGATCGGTACCGATTCAGGTCACGCGCGGTGTTCCCTGAAGTTTGGGGAATCTCGTGCCCTTGTTTTATTTGCCTCAACCAAACTTGAGCCCGTTGCTTGAAGAATGTAATGCGATTACAATTAGATATTACTGAGCCTCAAATGTAATGAATTACCGTTACAAATTACTTTTCGCTGAAAAGTAACGGATTACTTTACTTGTTACGTTACAAATTACTTTCCGTACGTCCCGTACTTACAGAAAACAATAGAAACAATTTTGATGTTTTCAAAAATGTTCTGCAGCACTACTTTCTATTTCTCATACGCCCGCATTATGGAAGTCCTCAGTAAAATAAAATATTGTATTTAAGAGAAAGAATGTAGGTGCACTCTGTTCCCCATTAAGCGACGATGCAGCGAAAGCTGCAACCGACACCCGCCATCCCGCTAGCTTTACGGCCTCCGGAAATGATGCCTGGAATTCGTGCAGACAAAGCTAGCGAGTACGCATGCTCAGTCAGCGTCTGCCTCCGTTGGGAGATTCGGAGGTTAGAAGCCGATCTACAGCTCCCTTTTGAGACGGGCGTTTCGAGCGCGAGAGCAACTCTCAAGGCTGCGCACTCGTGCCTATAGCTTTGACGCACTGTCAGCTTATGTATGAATGGAGTATAGGGCGTATTCACTGGCGGCCATAGCTCTGTGCGCGGCTGCTGAGCGTGTGCTGACGGCGAGCTTCCACCTTTCTTTTACGACGTGTATTCCACAACATCAAGATTGCCGTTCTTTGCAGTCTATTAGCGGCGAGATGTTTCGGTGGCGCCCTCGTTCGGTTACCTTTCGTGACGTCATTACCTTGTGAACAACAGTCCGATGGTGTTTGTAATGGGCATGGTGGAAGCCTGAAATCATAGCGCTCTCAAAGCAACACTGCCAACACCGTCAAAATTGAAATTCTTACATTCCTCTTATTTCCGTCGATGAGACATCCTTTGCTAACGTCATAGTCAGCATTCGGCCAATTGTGGTGGGCCGACCACAGCGACGCTTTCGATCACTCTCACGTCAGTCAATAGGGGGTTATTCACTGGCCGCCATATTTGAGGTCACTGTTTAGAGCGCATGCTAGAACGAGCTCACATTGATAGGGTGTCAAGACCGGCAATCTTGATGGTGCGGGGTGCACGTTGCCAAAATAACTGTGGAAGCTAGCCATCAGCACGTGCTCCAGAATTAGCAGCACTGCTGATATGGCCGCCAGTGAATACACCCTATTAATGTGAGCTCGTTCCGAGCATGCGCCCTAAACGTCGTCCTTAAATATGGCGTCCAGTGAACACCCTTCTATAGGTGCATGCAGTAATGAAAAATGCATGAGCGCGAGCGCTCGTTTTTGAGTTTTGGTCGAGCGGGTGGTCGCAAACTGATATTGATCCGCTTTCTGTATTATGTTTTTCTTTTTTAAAGTAACGAGTAAATAAAGTAATTCGTTGCCAATATTTTGTAACGAAATTGCGGTACCAGTTTACTCCCTCGAAACAGTAACGTAAAATTACTCGAAAAAGTAACGGATTATAAGTAATCCCTTACTTCTAACGGGTTACTTCCCAAGTATGGCCTCCGCGCAAGTCCCGATCGACATACGTTTTTACTTACACCGATAATTGACGTAGAAAAGCACCAAATCTGTGTGGAAAAAAATAGCACGTACAAAAACGAATACGACATATTCCGGAGATCGGAATTGTTTCGAGGGCTACCCAATGGGCGCGGCGCCAGTGCGTTTTCTCGTGGTAAGCGGTCATTAGCGGTTGCAACGCACTCAGTCCAACGCATACTATCGTCAAACTGACAGTGTGTGGCCAACCGATTTCTTTGCGCTTGGCCACATGGCAGGCGGCCTTCCAGAGAGCCTGACGCCTCGTCTGTTTGCGGGCAGGAAGTGAGGGAGAGGGAGGAGACGAGAGGGACGTGGGGACGCCGAACTCTGGTTGGAGTAATTAGTGGAGTAGACCAGAAGCTAGCTGCGTTTGTCCCCACTGCACTGTTCGAGCGCGCGTTAAAACGCGGAGCACCGAACGCCGGATGTCGGCATTCCGCGTTCGAAAGCGTTCGACGACTGCAGTAGAGACAAAGACAGCCAGCTTTCCGTCTACCCTCTAATCTTTCCAGCCCAAGCTCGGCGATCCCCGCGTCCCTCTCGTCTCCTCCTCTCCCTCACTGCCCGCCCGCATGCCGCTTTCCATTGCCCCTTCAAGGGCGGTTTCTACGAAAGCGCCTTTTTTCACTTCCAGTAAGCCGGGTTTCGCCTTGTCGATGAACGGCGTTCCGCCGCCCTTGTCCGCATTAGTTTGCATGCAGACGATTGGCGAATGCGGTAGTTTTTGGTGTTTGTGAAACGCACTAGAACGTTGAGTGTTTCCGCCGACCGCAGAACTCGGTTAAAGACCGACCAACGAAACCATATTCCGCAAGGTAGGAAAATGCCCGTCCGACCCTCCACTTTTCACCCTCTCCCAAAAGTCACGTGACGGCAGGGGCTTCTTTTGTGTCGGCTTTTCCTGTAGGGATAATCCTCAAAAAGCGCGAAATGAGCGGCTAGCTGCGAGCGCCACAACGACCTTGAGACGTCCAAATGTCTTCCCTCGTTGACGCGGGCGCGCTCAAGACCGAGGAAGCCAGCGCGACCGAACGCTTTTTCCCATGAGCTGCAGGCCCGACGCCGCTCGGTCGGTGGAGATCAAGGGGTCGTGGTATGTTGGGGTCGTTCCAGCAGCCGCTCTCTGACAAAGCGCGGCGGCTGCTGAAACCATTCCCGTGTCTGCACAAGGATTGGCTTGCGCAATAAAGGGTTCAGGTCGTCGATAATACATTTCTTTCCGAAACATGCAAATCAAGTGGCTTTCCCCAATCTCTTCATTACTGTTTGAAACACATATCTCCTCTCATAGGTTGTTCTTTACATTTTGCACTATTTTGCGTATTTATTCGTCCTTACCTCTGCTTGATGACTGTTTTATAACTTGATAAAGACCTTTAAATATTGGCGCGGGCTATCGCGATCAACGCTGTACCGAATTTATCCAATATTGGACAAGACTGGCGTCAGGAGGGTGGAAGAAGCAAGCCGCAATTCTGGCTTCTAATAAAGACGGTGCAGTCCTAAGATAAGTCTTTGCTTCACCCGCATCCACAACGCCCCATCGTTTGCGCGATCACAACTTCTCAGTAACCTAGCTGTATACCACATTTTACTCATAGTTACTATAGATGTGGCCCCACAGGCATTCCCGTTATGAGCGAGTCGACTTTTTAACGACCGGCGACTCTCTGAGTGAGAATAAATATCACCTTCCCACAACAACCACCCCTTTTCTCCCCCCCCCTTTCCCGAGTTGGGGAGATATCAGGCCATTCCAGGAAGCAGCCTGCAGACTGCGCTTTTTGGCTACTCATTCTCAACACGTTCGAACGTGGAAGTAAACACATTGCATGAACGACGCCCAGTTTATTTGCAACCTAAATAATGTGGCTCTACTGTTGGCACCCAATCCATTTCATTATCAATCATTATTTGTTATGATTTCATAGTGAAAGTGTGTTCGTCGTGATGCCACAGAAGTGATCGATTCAAAGGGAGAAATAGGTCCTCGTATTTATTTTGCGGAAATACTCGCTCTTGTGATGCTCTAGTGTGTAAGGTCAAAGCACCCGAGGCAGTGCGAAATGCTTTACAACTGTCGTTGACGATGAAATAGTTGTGGGAAGTGCGTAAAATTGTTTACACCACAAAGACCTACCTAAAACACAACAAAAATATCGCAATCGCAAAAAAAAAAAAAATCAGCTTGCGAGATTTGTTGCTTCCCCCCCCCCTCTCTCTCTCTATTTCGCGCCACTACCAAAAATAGCGGCCGAGCAACGAAATTCCACCAAAACCTCGCTTCTTGGAGAAAGGACACCAGGGTATATGGTAGTGAATCTGCCAGGGAGTTTGTAGAAATAATCGGCGACCATTGAATCTAGCCTTCTGAACAAATCATGCCCGGGATATTTCCATTTTCCATCCACGCGATTAGAAGGCAAGACCCTGGGGGAATTTATGTGCACTAACATGCTGCTTCTAAGAGAAAGTACCAGATTTATAGTGCATGTCAATTTAGATGTAAATAGTTGAATCACTGTGCACAAACATTCGCGGCCTCGAGGATGACATGGAAGCATGGCGGAAAGCAGCTTGCTGGAAATAGAAGTCTCTATTGGATTGCACTGGTGTCAAAAATTATTACGTATTTTGTCTTATTTCTGTGCGAAAATAAAAACAGCGTTTAGAAACCGAACACTGTGCGTTTTGAGGAGCGCCGAAAGGACATAAAAAGCCGGGACAGCCTGAACAATACCAGGCAAGGCGACTTGCGTCACTCAGCTTGTCCTGGTCTCTTGTTTTTCCGGAGCCTTTCAAAAGGGGATGAAAAATTAGGAATCGATTGACCCGACTTGCCACATTAGAGCTGTTCATTTTCATTACTACAGGCTCTCTTCAAGCGTCTGGCAAAGTTCAGCTTGAACTGGTCCGTTTATATTTTCGGTTCCTTTCAAAAAGTGAGCTCTAAGCCACTGGACCAACCTACCACATTCATAATTTGCGGAAGCGGAGAAGTGGAAATGCGACAAAAGGAAAGATTCGCCCGCGTTATTTGAGGCCTATAGAAAAGCGGACCGGATGGAAGGGGGCCGAAATCTTTTTCAAGAAACACACAATCTTCTCTACAATTCTGTCTAACAATTTGATATGAAGGTATACTTGGACGCCGACATTATTCGTTTAGGAATCGAGCGAAATTTTGTACCTGATCACAATGCGTCTACGACCACTCCCATTCGATGATTATCATGTTTTCGACTATGTACACGAAGTGGTTTTCAGCGGTGGGTTTTTAATCTGACTGCCGACCAGAGCGCGAGCCAGAACGCACTACGGCCGCGGGCCGTCGCGCTCTTCCCCTTCTTCTCCGTATCAATATACAATCAAAGAACCCAGGCGGAGCCGTCAATCGTGCTGGTGTCGGGAACCAGTAAGTCTGACCCTTGAAATGCAGGCGTGACGCAAAACCCAGAGGCGTCTCGTTCGCCCACTTACGTTCTTCCCCGGAGGCGGAGATTGTCGTTTAGAGGGGATTATCTTCTGAACGGATCCAAGTTACTCGAGCAAGCTCGCATTCTGCTCTCAAAGCCCCGCCACTCAAAGGTAACGGGCGGTGGTTCGAGAGGCGTGCAATCCTTGCCCGCTTGGCCCTCCCAACCGAGCTTTTGACCACATCTATTCTTGTGTTGGCAGTGGCGAAGTCAGTCTTCTCTTGGAACGTTACGAACTACACGCACACAGTTTCAGAGGTAAGAACTAGAGACTATTTATTTACACAGTTGTAGGAAATAGCCTTGACCACAGTGGCGCGTAGCAAATAGTGTATGCATATGAAATTACAACGGCACACAGTGCCGCATCCCCTCCACCTTTTGTTCCATGTGCCGCCATAAGGTATTACCGGAAGTAGGATTCCGGGCTATGTTATACGTACTCCCGTTTTCCCTTTCATAATAAGGTTCGTCTTGTTCATACTGGTTGTTTTTGTACACACGATTGCAAAAGTATGTCCGCTTGAGTTATACTGTATATTCCGCGACACTGTTAGCACGAAGAAGAGATCTCCGTCTGATTCTGTTTGTTGTTTCTTGTATAATCGAATCGCTGCTATTAATACTGCTAGTTGTGTGGATAGTGCTCATTTGGTGAACTAACCTAAAATAAACATTAGCTGGTTGTCAATACCCATCCAAACAAACCGCAAAAAGAAGAAAAAAAATGCCGACGCCGTGTTTTCGGTAAGAGTGCCGCGTGGTGTACGTTATCGCAGCGGAACGAAAACCAACTAATTGCCACCTGGGCTGAATATGTGTTTAGATCAAAGGAAGTCAAGGCAGCATGCATATTATAGAGCTTTAGCGGATCGTGTTTTTGGTGAACGATTCTGGTATCTGCATTTCGCTCTGCCACTTCTAAGCATACTTTGAAGTGCGTGTTTCGAGCGCCATTGGGCCTGCACCGGCGGCTTCTTGAAACTCTCTGACATATCCGAAGGTTAGCAAATCATTTTCACGTGCGCCATTACGCCCAGGGCGCTCGCTTCAAAGCATGCTTCGGAAAATTAGTGCGACCCGTGAAACCAATCCCGAATATTGTTGCGGTAGTTCGAAGAGTTTGCTAAGGCGACAGACAGTTTGTTAAAATCCGGTATCCCCTAATTTTGTAAAATCGCGCTGAATTCAAAGCAATATTGAAAAAAGGAGATCGCGCAGGATCTTCGAAAAATGCCTTGAACGTTGAAACTGCAGTGCTAAAAACCGTATACACATACTTATAACATGCTAAAGACTGTAATGTAAATCAGTACGCCGCTCAGCAATGCGAGTCATGAAAAGAAGATACTTGTGTAGGCTAGCCTATTTTTTTATATTTCATTCGTGACCGCATTGCGCTCCGTAAAAATACAGTGCGAACTATCTAATATTTTGTAATATATGTTGCGAATTGTCCCATCAACTTATAACCTAAAGCTAATTGCATTCGTTTTCCTCCGTTTATTTCAGAAATTCGGATGTTCACGCGAGACTGAAATGGACGACATAACAAATGTCCCTACATACACGTCACGAAAACGCATGCGAGATGGAACAGAGAAAACGTATGTATGCAGCCGAAGCAGTCTTCGACGGACTCTCAATCTCACATTTTCTGAAAACGCTGACATGGTCGTGTTTGACGACTTACTGAAACAGGCGAAAACCACTTATAAATCCGACAGCCTCGGAAGCCTTATGATCAGGTCGATGCGACGACTCCTTGAACCCGAACTTCGTGACACGGAGGAGAGATCGGGCTCGAGTGCCCCATGCACCGCGTGCAACGAGCAGCATGGTGAAGAGGACTTATGCACGATGGCTTCCGACTCATCACGTGAGCACACTCTAGTTGTCTGCGACCTTGCTGCTCTTTGCGAACTCATTCAGACTGCAGCGAAGCACAGAACAGTATGCCCAGAACCCAGCCTCGTCTTGGAGAAGGTGACGCCACGGGGTTTTGCCTCACGTCTGCATTTCAAGTGCAGTAACCACTCACTGGTTCTCGACACCAGCACGGTTTGCGGTTCCATCCGGGTCGTTGATTGTTTATTCACGGTAGCATATGCCTGCTCCGGAATGCTGGCAACACAGTTCGAGAAATTCTGCACATTCGGCAGGCTACGGTATTCGGCACGAACCCTGGAAAAGGTGCTAACGCGGATCGGAGCTACTGTAGAGCTACTGAAGCTGGAAAGCCTATCAGGTGCGCAGCGGGAAGAAACGGAAGCCACTGAGCAGGACGGCTCCGCTTTGGCAGCAATCAACATCGAGACTGATGCGCGCCATGCCTGCCGCAAGAATTCTCATCATACGGACGTTGTCGCACTTGGTCAAAAGACCCACAAAGTAGTCGGAATCGTCCATGTGAGCAAGAAAGATGAAATTTCGTCCCAAAAGCACGAAGCGCATGGAACAAGAGAGCTGTACAACTACTTTGACTCAAGGAACATCCGTGTTGTGGACCATGCCCATGATCGGAACACAAGTGTAAATAAAATAATCAGAGAAAAGAACGGTCCAACCAATTCAAACGATCGGTGGCATGCTGCAAAAGGCCTAAAAAAAGGATTTCAGGCGATAGCGGCAGGTCCTAAAAAAAATGAGGGCAAAACCTGGCATACGGAACTGTCCGACAAGTGTCAGGCAGTTCGGAACCACGCCTACTACGCAATTGCCACCTGTGAGGGCAACGCATCGAAACTTCGAAAGTCCTTGATGAATTGCGTGAGGCACTTCAGCGGAGAGCATCAGGAGTGCTGCATGGATTCCCCTTGCAAAGAGAACGGACATGTCCCAACAACTCTACTGGTCAAGGATCCTGTGGCGTTGGAACTCCTGGCACAATTCCTGAGGTCAACGACCTTGTACAAAAATGCGGAAGATTTTGTTCGATCCAAAGACACGTTTTACGTCGAGTCTTTCAACAACACCACTCTCATCTACCTAGACAAGAGGATTCATTATCAAGATGCGACATACGAAATGCGGCAGACCTTAGCCATGTTAGATTGGAACGAGCACGTTGGAAGAGGACACACGTCTCTCTACCGCATAGAGGACTGCCGGCACCCGGACAGACAGGGAGGAAAAAGAAGTACATCAAGAAAACCTACAGGTAGATTAGCGCTATCGGCTGTTCTCGTTTACAGCTCATTGTCTGTTTTTTTTTTTTCAGTTTTGTTCGAAAGATTGTGGAGCTGGTTCTTGCGTCTTCCTTTCCTGATGCCACGTGACTGCAGATGAATAAAGCTAGCAGCTTAGGTATGCTTTTTCTTTATTTAAATATAAGTCATTTTTCATATCCCAATAACCCAGTTTTTACATGTTAATAGTTTTTGGTCCCAATACAGGATATTTAAAATTGTTTCTTCTCTCACAGCCTTGTCATGGACACCACTCAGAGCCTTCTCGGGGGACAAGGCGACGACGTAGACCTGGATATCTATTTTTTTAACGCTTGGAATTATAATGCCAATAAACAACGTTCATTCAACATCAATTTCTTTTCTTTCTTTCTGGGAGACATTTCCGGTGTCAAAAGGACCCCAGATACGGAGTCGAAAACATGATAATCATCGAATGGGAGTGGACGTAGACGCATTATGATCAGGTACAAAATCTCGCTCGATTCCTAAACGAATAATGTCGGCGTCCAAGTATACCTTCATATCAAATTGTTAGACAGAATTGTAGAGAAGATTGTGTGTTTCTTGAAAAAGATTTCGGCCCCCTTCCATCCGGTCCGCTTTTCTATAGGCCTCAAATAACGCGGGCGAATCTTTCCTTTTGTCGCATTTCCACTTCTCCGCTTCCGCAAATTATGAATGTGGTAGGTTGGTCCAGTGGCTTAGAGCTCACTTTTTGAAAGGAACCGAAAATATAAACGGACCAGTTCAAGCTGAACTTTGCCAGACGCTTGAAGAGAGCCTGTAGTAATGAAAATGAACAGCTCTAATGTGGCAAGTCGGGTCAATCGATTCCTAATTTTTCATCCCCTTTTGAAAGGCTCCGGAAAAACAAGAGACCAGGACAAGCTGAGTGACGCAAGTCGCCTTGCCTGGTATTGTTCAGGCTGTCCCGGCTTTTTATGTCCTTTCGGCGCTCCTCAAAACGCACAGTGTTCGGTTTCTAAACGCTGTTTTTATTTTCGCACAGAAATAAGACAAAATACGTAATAATTTTTGACACCAGTGCAATCCAATAGAGACTTCTATTTCCAGCAAGCTGCTTTCCGCCATGCTTCCATGTCATCCTCGAGGCCGCGAATGTTTGTGCACAGTGATTCAACTATTTACATCTAAATTGACATGCACTATAAATCTGGTACTTTCTCTTAGAAGCAGCATGTTAGTGCACATAAATTCCCCAGGGTCTTGCCTTCTAATCGCGTGGATGGAAAATGGAAATATCCCGGGCATGATTTGTTCAGAAGGCTAGATTCAATGGTCGCCGATTATTTCTACAAACTCCCTGGCAGATTCACTACCATATACCCTGGTGTCCTTTCTCCAAGAAGCGAGGTTTTGGTGGAATTTCGTTGCTCGGCCGCTATTTTTGGTAGTGGCGCGAAATAGAGAGAGAGAGGGGGGGAGGAGCAACAAAGTCTCGCAAGCTGATTTTTTTTTTTGCGATTGCGATATTTTGTTGTGTTTAGGTATGCCTTTGTGGTGTAAACAATTTTACGCACTTCCCACAACTATTTCATCGTCAACGACAGTTGTAAAGCATTTCGCACTGCCTCGGGTGCTTTGACCTTACGCACTAGAGCATCACAGGAGCGAGTATTTCCGCAAAATAAATACGAGGACCTATTTCTCCCTTTGAATCGATCACTTCTGTGGCATCACGACGAACACACTTTCACCATGAAATCATAACAAATAATGATTGATAATGAAATGGATTGGGTCCCAACAGTAGAGCCACATTATTTAGGTTGCAAATAAACTGGGCGTCGTTCATGCAATGTGTTTACTTCCACGTTCGAACGTGTTGAGAATGAGTAGCCAAAAAGCGCAGTCTGCAGGCTGCTTCCTGGAGTGGCCTGATATCTCCCCAACTCGGGAAAGGGGGGGGGGAGAAAAGGGGTGGTTGTTGTGGGAAGGTGATATTTATTCTCACTCAGAGAGTCGCCGGTCGTTAAAAAGTCGACTCGCTCATAACGGGAATGCCTGTGGGGCCACATCTATAGTAACTATGAGTAAAATGTGGTATACAGCTAGGTTACTGAGAAGTTGTGATCGCGCAAACGATGGGGCGTTGTGGATGCGGGTGAAGCAAAGACTTATCTTAGGACTGCACCGTCTTTATTAGAAGCCAGAATTGCGGCTTGCTTCTTCCACCCTCCTGACGCCAGTCTTGTCCAATATTGGATAAATTCGGTACAGCGTTGATCGCGATAG